>JAJOOB010011853.1:0-28847 GCA_029582485.1 Solanum tarapatanum | reverse complement strand
AGTTTGACTCTAAAAAGGAAATCATAACAATTAAAAGTGCATAGAGAGAGTAATAAATAGGTAATTAAATTTCAAGAAGTTTAAAATAAAAGGTTGAAAAAAAGAATTAGATAAACAACATATATTGAAAATTGGAAACATATAAATAATAAATGGGCCCAAATGAGGTCAAACTTTTTGGCTAATAAAGTAGTAGGTAATTAATGGTGTTAAATTGTCCAATAATATAAAATTTAAAGGTACAACCATAAAAGAAGAATGTACAACACTATGAAGCACATATCATCCAACACTTGTCATGTGCTAAGTAGTAGATATTTCCACTTATTATATATAGTAATAAAATAATATGTGTTTTAGTACTTACTTATTTATGTTGATTTATTTTTAAAGTATTTATTAAATAAGTCATGTTTTTAATAATATGCATTAATATGAAGAAATTAATATAAAGAAAGGTAAATTTGTCGAGTCATAATTGATTTATATTTATTTTAGGTAGGTTTAAAGAATGGTTACAAAAGAACCAAAATAAGGGAACGCCTACCGTAAACCGCAAAGGAGGTGAATATTATAGAGCGAAACCTGAAGGGAGGTCTCCGAAATTATCCCAATTTTTTTTTCTTTCTAATAAAATATTTTTTAAGGAACTTTTTTTCTAATTATTTTTCTTTTAAATTTCCTTTAATTAATATAAAAATGAAAAAAAATCTTTTTTTCCTTCTTAATCTCCTTTAATTAATAAAAATAAAATTACCATGTATACTTTTTAAACTGATAATATGTGTCATATATATAAACCAGAAAAAGGTCAAATATGAAAAAATGTTACCATGTATACTTTTTAAACTTATAATATGTGTCATATATCTATAACATAAAAGGTCAAATATGTCTCTGTATTATTAGAAATAGTTTAAATATACTCATGTTTATACTTTGGGTCCAAATATACCCTTAATTTTGATAAAAAGACACATATCAAACTTAGAATTAAATGACCCACCCCAATTTTAAATACCCAATTTCTATAGAAACTCACCCATCTAGATCCGACCCATTTTCTTTTCTATTCATCTTCTTCACTTTCATCTCCAGAACAGAGGACTTGGATGTATCCTAGATCCTCCACAATAGTTACAAATCCATATTTGTTATATACAAAGTATACTGATAATTAAGTGTTGTACGGAGGGGTGTGATAATAGGGAAATGTTACCGTTGGGTGATATTAGAAATAAACCGCTTTTCCCTACTCGTATCTCATTGATTTCCACTACTAATATTGCTTAAGCTTTCAAGTTGTTACAAGTTATTTACTGTTATTCGGCCACACTTTCATCGACAGTCAAGAATCCTCAACAAGAGTTCTCTATCTATTTTGCTTTGTTCATTTTTACATGTACTTTTTTTTTTATAAAATCAAACGTTATTCACCCCTTTGAGACTTGATGAGTTGATGTTCTTCTATTTCACAAAAAAAGACTTTACAAAAGGATTAATAATTGTGTTATAAATATAGTGAATGTTGTGAATGAAACTAACTACATAAGGGCCTATGGGCGGGAAGAGGTGAATGAGATGGGTCCATTTAAGATTATTGGGTGGATTAAAATGTTGGAGAGTTTTATTTGAGATCCAGGTCCAATTATCAATTGGTTAAATAAGTTTTGGAGTTAACATAAAAGGGTTATGCATATTGAAGAAAAATGTTTGCTCCTCTCTTCTTCTTCTAGAGTCTAAGCTTCTCACCCCAATTTTTATTTCTATCTTAGTTACTTGTTATTTTCATATTTTCAATAGTTTGACTATTGCAATTAGGATTCTAAAGTTGTAATCGTGTTTAGTTCTCTTGTCAATATAGTGAGCAATTCGGGTTTGTTGCATTGGTGTTTTCATCGATTGTACTCCAACAACAGTGATGGTTCTACCTAGATTCAATGGCGACGGCAACCCAGAGAGTTGGATTTTTTGGGCTGAGTTGTACTTCACATACATTGACTTCGATGAGAATGACTGGCTTCCGCTTCCTTCATTCTACCTTGATGGCGAAGCTCTTGCTTGGTTCAGTAGCTTATTTTGCAACAAGCTATTTTTGGATTAGAAGCATTTCAAGGGTAAATTTGTTTAGCGATTTCGACAACAAACCAACAATGATGTGGTGAGGCATCTAGCGAATTCATTACATGTTCATTTTGACTGCGCTAATTCTGTCCCTATAGTTTCACAATCAGTTGTATTGCCTCATAGTAATTTTCCTGCCTCATCTGCCCTTGATTTTGCTTATGATATTCGTGGCAACTCAAAGGTGGACCAGGTGTTTGATAAATTTCTAGAGACGTATAAAAATGTGGATGCCTTGGCGTTCACGAACTCACCTCATCTTGGGAATGCAAAGCTAGTAGAGGCAGCGAATTAGATATCGACACTTTTTTTCATTGTTGAAGCTAAGGTGTTCGACGAAATTTATCACACAACAGTGAGCTCTGAAATCAATGTTCTAAACATTATAGACCACGAGGGAGAAAAATTTGCAACTACAGTAGCCAAGGTAGGCGAAGATAACTTCAGCGAAGACGTTAGCTTGCAAACTAAGGTGCCTACTGCGGTGTTAGTTGATACGAAAGAATCTAATACTGAGGGGGAGGAGAATCCACGAGATAATGTCGTTTTGTTTGTCAAATGTCCTAAATGGGATACATCAGATTCTATGGTTCCTTTTCCTAGCCAATGTATCGTAATGTAAAAGGTGAGTTTCTGAATTGTTGCAATAGAATATTCATCTGATGGTGTCTTACGGCATCACACTATTCCTTGTTTGCATAATTCTCTTGAAGATATGTGTGAGTGTGAACAAACTAGAGTGTCACCTTACCTTGACTTTAGTTTACACAATAGCAATTGGATTGATATTAGGCAGGAGTACAATCTTCCTAGTTTCTTGTCGTCTAACTTGACAGGGTGTGTTAGTGAGGAGAAAATACAGAAAGTACTCTAGTCTAACTTGAGAGGGTGTGCTAGTGAGGAGAAAATACATGAAGTAGTACTCCAGGCAATTTATGCAAGTTTCTCAAAGCATTCACTGTATATTCAGGTTGTTAGACTTATAGTTTCTATGTTTGGCCTAGCTTATAAAGCAAGGCTTCCTTGGCTTTATACTGACTTCGATCCTGGTCCTTGTATCTTTGCAATAGACTCTACTTTTGGAGATAGAAAATCTGTGGCGAATGGCGTTGTAACAGTACTATTTAAGTGTCTAGGTACAGAGTTTCATATTAGACAAATACTCTTTGTGCAAATAGGTATCAGTTTGGACAATTGCAATAAACTTTCCACTTATGTTTGTTGTCATATGAGGACATGCACATGTTCACATTTAGAATGTGATGTCATACTATGGATTGTTCCCTTTTGTAATTCTGTGGCCAATTGTCTAGACACTGGGCATGATGATTTTAGTTATCCGTCTATTGATAATGAACCTTTACATACACCATCAAATGTATGTGAATTGCTTGACGCAACTGCTAAAAGACGTACAGGTTACACTGCACAGTTGTGTGAAAGGGCGTGTGCCGGTGGAGTTGAAATTGATATTCAAAGTTATGGTGCTTTCAACACTTCTTATTCCACTTACAAGTTACCGAGAGAGTTTATGGAGAATTCATTGATGAGTCTTTATAATGGTGTTACTAACGTTTTGAGCAATTCGATGCACCAGTAGTACAATCTGATATATTTACTTATACGAACTATAACAGTCTAGTTTTTTTCTCTTGGATACGTTACTTTGTTGGACTGGATAAAGAATTTAGGGTTAGGGTTTTTCAGGTCCTTGCCACATTCTACACCTATTCTGAAGAGTGAAGATGGAAATATTGGTGAAGCAATTGACAAATCGATGATAATTTCTCTAGAATGGAAAATGGAATATTACGATGATGTTGTACTGAAGATTTCAACCTTGGTGATAAGTGCTTATACTCCCAGATGTTTTGATGATCTCCTCACAAGTCCAGGGACCTGGTCCTCTGCAGATGAATACTCGTCCAGTAGCAAAATGTTGTACAACTCTAAAAACTGTCCGTGTCAGAAAGTTGGTGAAGCTGCAGAGTACTTCACAAATAAGGAGTGGCGAGGTTGTTTATACGTTGAGTAATAACTCTTCATGGTATATATCAAACAACAAACAACAATATTCATCATTCATTCAAAGAGAGATACCTTCAAGCTTCAAAAATAGCAAGGGACCTGATAAAAGTGTTTCTATTGCTTTTTGTTTCTGCTGTAATTTTGGTTGCTTGTAATAGTGCGTATATTGAAGGAATCGTTTCACTTGTGATAGAAACGTTTCAAACTTGTGTGAATCATTGTAAGAACTAGGTTACGGGTAACTTAGTATCTTACTCTAAAGTCTATATTAATCGGTTAGGATTAGTATAGTGGGCAGTGTGGTATCTGCTCTGGCTCAACTAAGTGATAAGATGTATTGCTTAGTGTGGAGATTAGCAGGATAATATCTTTTTGTAAACTGGTATTTACTTTTGCTTAAGAAGATTAGTGGAAGCAGTTTGAAAAGTCCTATTGAGACAGGTCGTGGTTTTACTCCCTTGAGCAAGGAGGCTTCCACGTAAAACTGCTTATCAATCTTTACTTTCAGCATTTGTTCTTTACTGTCTATTACTGTAACAGTGTTGAGGACCTGGTCCCATCGACTTAAGTGGACACATACATTCCAACAAGTGGTATGAGAGCTTGACTTTTCAATTTGGTTAACACCAAGAAAAGAAATTATCCAGAAGGAATGACTGCTCCACCCAATATGGAAGAAGGTCAGTCTTCTACCAGGCCACCGCGTTTTAATGGACTATACTATGGCTGGTGGAAGAATCGAATGCACGACTACATCAATGCTGAGGACTCTGAGTTGTGGGACATTATCCTTGATGGACCATATATTCCTACAAATGAGGTGAAGGATGGGGAGCTTACCACTACTGTTGTCAAAACCAGAAAAGACTACAATGAGGCAGATAGGAAAAAGATTGAAAAGAACTACAAGGCAAAGAAGATTCTGGTATGTGGAATTAGAGCAGACGTATACAACAAAATATCTGCTTGTGAGACTGCCAAAAAGATATGGGACTGTCTTCAAACGGCCCATGAAGGAACACAACGAGTGAAAGAGTCTAAATTTGACATGCTCACCACTTAGTATGAAAATTTTGTTATGAAAAAGGGTGAAACTATCTTTGAGATGAACTCAAGATTTACCTCTATCCAACGAGATCAGGTGCCTGGGTGAGCCTATTCCTGTTAGCAAGCAGGTTCGCAAGATTCTTAAGGTGCTTCCTAAATCTCGGGAAAGCAATGTGGATGCCATAACAGAAGCTAAGGATCTTATGACTCTTGCCATGGATGAACTGATTGGGAACCTTCAGACTTACGAGCTAAACAAGAAACAGGGAATGACGGTGAAGAAAGGAAAGAAGGAGAAGTCCATTGTCTTGAGAACATCTAAAACTGAGGTAACTGAAGAGGAGGATGGGATGACGTATGTAACTAGAAGATTTTAGAAGATCATAAAGAAGCATGTAGGCTTCCAAAAGAAAACCTCTGCCAGCAGAACCGCTACTGCAAATGATCTATGCCATAAATGTGTCAAGCCTGGTCACTTCATGAGGGATTGTCCCTGTCAAAAGCAGGAGACTCATGACACCAGACCTCGTAAGAGGGACCTGGTCCCAGACCATGCTCGAAGGAAGGCACATGCTGATCAGTTGTTGAGAAAAGCCTTTGCTGTTTGGGGAAATGATTCAAGTGAATCAGAAGAAGATGTAGAAAGTCATGAGGATGTTTCAATGATGGCTATTAAAGATGATGAAAACGTTTCAACTCCATTTTCTCCTTGATGGCAAAATCTGATGATGAAGAGGAGTCAGACGAGGTAACTCTTTTTGATCTTAAAGATGATTAAGATACTCTTCCTATTGAAAAATTGAAGAAACTTTCTGCCCTTCTTATTGATTATATTGATGAACGAACTACTGAAAACTTAATGTTGAATAAAAAATTAAATTTGTGTGAGGATGAGAACTCTGCTCTCATGTCTCAAGTTTCTGAAATGAGTGTAAGGATAGGTACTCTCGAAACCAGCAACATAACACCTGAGGAGGACCCTGGTACCTCAGTAGGTGGAAAGAGAAAGCTTAGCATTTTTTAGGAAGAACTAGAAGAAAAGCTTAAAATCTCTGAGGCTAAGCTAGTTGCTTCTCTTGAAACAAATTCCCAATTAAGGAAGGATCTAAGTAGGGTCAAGGATGAGTTAAACCACTCTCTAAAGTGGACCGACTCTTCTAAGATACTCTCTAACCTGTCTAATCAGAGTTTCAATGGAAAGGAAAGGGTTGGGATGCAGACCAATAGAACCACCTTATAATCCTCATAGTAAATATGTGTTTGTATCTGATAATCTATTATGCACCCACTGTGGTCGTAATGGTCATCTAAAAGAAAAGTGTGAGACTCTGAGAAAAGTAAAAGAAAAGTATGTGAAATTTGTCAGATCTGAAAACATTAATGACAATGGACACAAGGCACCTGGTCCCCGTCATCATTTCAGTAAGAACACTCTGACCCTTTGGACATGAAGGTTTCTTATCAAGGCTTTTGATAGTTATTGGGAACTCCGTCTGAAGTGGGTTTCTAAATCTAACAAGTGATTCTTATGCAGAAGAGAGAAAGGAGTTAGTGCTAGTACATGGACAGTGGATGCTCAAGGCACATGACTGGAGACACTTCAAACTTCCTCTCTTTGAAAGCACACCAAGGTGGTGGTGTGTCGTTTGGTGGTGGAAATAAAGGTTTTATCCTTGGTATTGACAGGATATGGAGATCTGCTGATAATTCAATAAACAATGTACACTGTGTGGAGGGTCTAAAATACAATCTTTTGAGTATATCTCAAATCTGTGATAAAGGAAATGAAGTCAAGTTCATGGCTGATAAATGTCTGGTTATAAACTGTATAATCAAAGGGGTTGTTATGTCTGCTACTAGAGTCAAGAATATGTATTTTGCAGATCTTGACTCTATTGAAGGAGACGATTTGTCTTGTCTTAGTGCT
The DNA here is from genome assembly GCA_029582485.1 of Solanum tarapatanum. Lineage (NCBI taxonomy): Eukaryota > Viridiplantae > Streptophyta > Magnoliopsida > Solanales > Solanaceae > Solanum > Solanum tarapatanum. Next base: position 21,721 of record JAJOOB010011853.1, on the reverse strand, counting down.
CAAACTAATGATGCAAAACTGTGGAACCGACGTCTAGGTCGTGTAAGTACTTCTTTGTTGAACAAACTCATTATAAGGGACCTGGTCCGTGGATTGCCAAAGCTGAAGTTTTCAAATGATAAAGTTTGTGATGCCTGTGCTAAAGGAAAACAAACTAAGTCATCATTCAAAGCCAAGAAGGGAGTCAGTACAACCATACCTCTAGAGCTGCTTCACATGGACTTGTGTGGACCTGTCAGAATCCAAAGTAAAGGAGGTAAGAAATATACTCTTGTCATTGTTGATGATTTCTCCAGGTTTACTTGGAACATGTTCCTGTGGACGAAAGATGAGGCGGCTGGACAATTGATCACCTTCGCCAAAGTCATCCAATTGAAGATAAATTGCAAGATAGCCAGTATCAGATCTGATCATGGTACATAGTTTGAGAACTCTCAACTTGAAGGGTGTTGTGTGGAAAATGGAATCAATCACAACTTTTCAGCACCAAGAACTCCTCAGCAAAATGGAGTTGTTGAAAGAAAGAACAAAACTCTGGAGGAGATTGCTAGAACTATGTTGATTGATTCAGGACTTGTAATGAATTTTTGGGCTGAAGTAGTTAATACAGCTTGCTATGTGACAAATAAGTGTCCTATCAGATCTATCATCAAGAAAATACCTTATGAGTTGTTAAATGACAGAAAACCTTCAATTGCTCATCTCAAGCCATTTGGGTACAAATGTTTTGTGTTAAATAATGGAAATGATGATTTAGGCAAGTTTGATGCCAAAAGTGATGAAGGAGTATTTGTAGGGTACTCATCTACAAGCAAGACGTACATGGTGTTCAACAAAAGAACTCTTTGTGTTGAAGAAAGCATGCACGTTAAGTTTGATGAATCGGAGAAGAAGATTGAGAACAAAGAAAAGTACGAGTTCGATGAGTTGATGAACAGAAAACAGGATGATCAGGGTACAAAAGAAAAAGATGCAGAACATTCAGGAGGACTTGGTCCCTCAGGTCCTTCACATGAAATATTGTCTCAAAATCTTGAAGAATATTAAGGTGATTCTGACGCTGACAGAGAAGAAGAGATTACCAGAAAGTCTGGATGGAAACATCAATCTTCACATCCACTAGACAATCTCATCTCTCCACTTGACTCAGGAATTCAAACTAGGTCTAAATCAAGAAATCTAGTTGCACATTCAGCATTCATATCATCCATTGAACCCAAGAACATCAAGGAAGCTTTGAAAGATGTAGACTGGATAACTTCAATGCAGAAGGAGCTTCATCAGTTTGAGAGAAGCAAGGTGTGGCACCTGGTCCCCAGACCACTTGACAGAACCATTATTGGGACTAGATGGGTCTTCAGAAACAAACTTGATGAGCATGGGATCATTACTAGAAATAAGTCAAGATTTGTGGTACAGGGTTACAACCAAGAAGAGCGAATTGATTATGATGAGACCTTTGCTCCTGTGGCCAGAATGGAATCCATCAGAATCTTGATAGCATTCGCCGCTCATATGGAATTCAAATTGTTTCAAATGGATGTCAAAAGTGCTTTCTTGAATGGGAACCTGAAGGAAGAAGTATATGTCATGCAGCCTCCAGACTTTGAAGATGCAAAACTGCTCAATCATGTGCTGAAATTGGACAAAGCTTTGTATGGGTTAAAACAGGCTCCCATAGCTTGGTATGAACGCCTGTCAAAATTTCTCCTCACCAATGGGTTCAAGAGAGGTAAAATTGATAATACCTTGTTCTTAAAATTCAGAGGTAAGGAATTGTTAATTGTGCAGGTATATGTGGATGATATCATATTTGGAGCCATTTCAGACTCACTGTGCAAAAAGTTTGCTGATTTGATGAGTAGTGAGTTCGAAATGAGCATAATGGGGAAACTCACTTTCTTTCTAGGCTTGCAGATCAAACAATCCTCTCAAGGCACTTCATTATGTCAAGAGAAGTACATTAAAGAGCTGCTCAAGAAATTCAATCTTTTCGAAGCAAAGGTGTTGGATACTCCCATGAGCACAAGTGTGAAACTTGATATAGATGAAGATGGTGTGGAGGTAAATCAAACCATGTACAGGGGAATCATAGGATCACTTCTATACCTCACTGCAAGCAGGCCAAACATAATGTTCAGCGTAGGGATATGTGTAAGGTTTCAAGCAGCACCAAATGAGTCTCACCTGAAGGCAGCCAAACGTATCCTGAGATACTTGAAGGGAACTCAGGACCTGGTACTCTTCTACCCTACTAGTGACTCTTTTGATCTTATAGGTTATGTTGATGCTGATTATGCAGGTTTTCTAGTTGATCAAAAAAGCACATCAGGCATGGCACACTTCCTGGGATCATCTTTGATTTAATGGGGAACCAAGAAGCAGAATTTTGTGGCATTGTCTACTGCAGAGGTAGAGTATGTGGCTGTTGCATCATGCTGTGCACAACTACTGTGGATTAAGCAGCAGCTGGAAGATTTTGGTGTACTCAGAGACACTATTCCTCTAATTTGTGATAACACTAGTGCCATGAACATGGCCAAAAACCCTGTCCAGCACAAGAGGACAAAGCACATAGATGTGAGGCATCACTTTCTAAGGGACAATGTGGAAAAGAAAAATGTGGTGATGAAGTTCTGCAAGACTGAAGATCAGCTGGATGATATCTTTACGAAGCCATTAAGTAAAGAATCTTTCATCAAAAACAGGATGAGGGTAGGGATGCACAAAATTATCTGACTCCTTGACAAAATTTGCGCAAAGATCCTTTTTATTAATTATGTTGAGGAGGATAGGTATCTATACTTGTTTTAATGTTTGTCATAAAAGAATTCACTTCTGGTACCTTAATGCAGGTATACACTCATGGTGTGTCTATCTAAAGGGAAGATTTAATCACACGGGCAGAGTATCAGACTGAGAGGAAGACCTGGTCCTCTTAACGTTAGTATCACATACGCTACACTGTCTAACTGTCAACATCACTGCCACGTGTCCCTCGTCCATCCATCGCATCTGTTTCGAACGTCTTTTCGCTTTAAAACCAACAGTCGCTACTGTTGGGGACCTGATGCCCTTTTAATTTTTTTTATATATAGTACATCAATTAGTGAGTCAAACACAAAGTTCTTCAAACATATTTCCTTGAAGATTCACTAATTCTCTCGCAATAACAATTTTCCTTTTCTTTCAAAATGTCTAACTCAGTTTCCTCTTCAAAGGTTCCCCTCTCCTAAGAAGTTGAAAACCCTAGTTCATTCGACTTCTCTATTCCTACTCTTGAGGTATCTCCCTCAACTCCAGTCTGTGGGGTTAGTGAAATGGCTGAGTCTTTCACTCCTCAAACTGGAGTTGTAGCCTCCCCTGTTCTTCTCTCTGATGATATGTTGGTCTGTTCCCCCACCCTAGTGCTATTTGTTGAAAAATCTCAAAACTCAGAGGCGCAATCTGTGGCAAAACTTGATGTTGAACTTATCTTTGAGGAAACGGAAGTCGGGTCTTTGGCTGTGTCATCTACCATGTCTGAGAGACTTTTTGAAGGGGATCTACCTGAAGGGAAGGGTCCGGAATCATGTATTCTAGCCGTAGGAGCGGAACTGATGGCTATTCAAAGCCTGGCCTCACTTAGAAGAGATGTTCAACCTACTCTTCTAGAACACGAACTGGAATCATTGGATCAAGTCCCTCACAGAAGTGAGGCTATATTTGACCAAACACCAAAATCTTTTGATGTTGGGAGCGATAAGGAAGAATAAGAAATGGTCCCATTAAGATAGAGCTCAAGGGGAATGGGAGGAGGAAACCAATCTCAAGTAAATGTTCCTGAGTTGGAAACAGTTAAAAGCACATTTGAGATTGACATTGTTGGTAAATTTGCTAAATGAGAAAAAGTGCGGCAAAGAAAGGGGAAGGGAAAGTTGGTTCTGTCTCACTTTAAAGAGGACAAAAAGAAGTATGTTACAAGGAGCGAAACACAAAAGGTTATGGGGAGTGCTATTGCGGCAAGCAAAGCCTAGATTGAGAGAACTAGGAAGAGGAGAAGAGAAGGGCTTGAACCTGAACAACCTGCCTCTACTCCCCTGGCTATTGGGTCTAGTGAAACTGAGTTAGATGACGCTGCTGCATACATTACTAAAAGGAGAAAAGAAGCGGAGGAAGAAAGGGTAGAATCGAAAAAAGTGACAAAAGTTTCAAAGAAATCCCCTGTAAAAAAGGAAAAAGTTAGAAAACAGGTGGCTGCAAAACCTAAACCCGTAAAGGGACCTGGTCGCAGGGTTCAAAAACAGAGTGAAGAAAAGGAGATGACGAGGGTGGGGCGGATAGAGAAAATGAAGCACCAAAAGGTTTTGAATGAAAGGGTTTTTGACTCTGACATTTTAACCAAGCCTTGCATGGCAAACCTTTTTGATGCTGTCTCTATTCAAGGTTGGAACCATCTTTTTGATCCCCCAACTCTGTACTTACACAAGCCAGAGGTACATGAGTTTTACTACAAAATGGAACTTTTGGAAAGAGGTGGAATCACGACCACTGTAAAGGATGTGGAGATTAGGTTGGATGAAGAAGCCTTGGGAATCATTTTAGGGGTGCCCACAGAAGGAATAAGGAGGATTGAAGGGTGTAAGTCGTCCAACAGCTTCACTAAAAGTTTCACTAAACGTGGAGACGTCAAGACGACAGGGCTGCCTAAGAAATTTCTCAAAGGGTCATATCAGTTGTTGTTTGAATTCATCAATAAGGTATTGGTACCCAGATCTGAAAAGAGAACAGTGACATCTGCTGCCGATCTCTTTCTCATGGAGAAACTTGATGAACTTGACAAAATCAATCTCCCCTCCATCATGCTGGAACACATGCACAAGGTCATGACTTGGAAAGAGGCTAAGCACGAAATTCCATATGGGTATCTGCTAAATCTTGTGTTCAATCATTTCAAAGTTCCTTTGGGAAAAAGGGTACCTGGTACCACTAAGCAGACTTTCACTATGTCTACTCTACTGTATGTGAGTGCATTGAAGGATTAGCTAGGGGCAGATCTTAGGTAGCAGATGTTCTGGAACAACAGGCCACTCTTAAAAATGAGGTGACTGATCTCACCAAGATTTTGAGTGACAAGGAGGTTGAGATCACTAGGCTCAAGTCCAAAATGCAGAAGACTATCTCAAGGGGACCTGGTACCAGTGAGGGTCATGAGCAGGTGCTCCAAGCATTGAGGGATGAAAACACCATGCTGCTAAAGACAAATGCCTCTCTCAGTGAGGAAATTAAGTCCCTAAACAAGCAACTCATTCAGTCTCATGAGAGTGTAAATGAGAGGATGTTGCTACTAATGCGTACTTTAAATCCTTCTCCCCCTCCGTCCTAAAAGAGTCTTGTTTCTCAATTGTTGTGTCTATCCAGACTTATATTATTACTCTTGTGGCTATGTGTTTGTTTTGACTGGCTTCAGTGGTTAGTATTTGTGATCAAATCTTATCTTTGTCTTTGCCATGTTCATGTGTGTTTTTATATTCTCTTTTTGCTTTCATATGCATGTTCTGTGTGGCCTGTGGCCCTGAATTCTTGATTTCCCTTTGTTTTAACTTGGACATGTTTACTGCTTCACCTTTTCAATAATGTCAATATGGGGAAGTTTTTGGTTGCCATTGGTTCAGGGATTAAGGGGGAACTGATTAAGGGGGAACACTAGTTCCTGCGTACAGTTGTTGTGTACTGTCTATTTGAATGATTGTTTATTGCACTCGCGAGAGAAGATATGCAGGTTGTTTGTCATCATCAAAAAGAGGGAAAGTGATAAGTACTTATGCTCCCAAATGTTTTGATGATCTCCTCACAAGTGCAGGGACTTGGTCCTCTGTAGAGTATGAATACTCATCCAGTAGCAAAATGTTGTACAACTGTAAAAACTGTTCGTGTCAGGAAGTTGGTGAAGCTGCAGAGTACTTCACAAATCAGGAGCGTCGAGGTTGTTTGTACGTTGGGTAATAACTCTTCATGGTATATATCAAACAACAAACAACAATATTCATCATTCATTCAAAGAAAGATACCTTCAAACTTCAAAAATATCAAGGGACGTGATAGAAGTGTTACTATTGCTTTCTGTTTCTGCTGTAATTTTGGTTGCTTGTAATAGTGTGTATATTGAAGGAATCGTTTCACTTGTGATAGAAACGTTTCAAACTTGTGTGAATCATTGTAAGAACTAGGTTAGCTTAACTAAGTGATAGGAGATATTGCTTAGTGTGGAGATTAGCATGCTAATCTCATTTTGTAAACTAGTTTTTACTTTTGCTGAAGAAGATTAGTGGAAGCAGTTTGAAAAGTCATGTTGAGACAGGTCGTGGTTTTACTCGCTTGAGTAAGGAGGTTTCCACGTAAAATTGCTTGTCAATCTTTAATTTCAGCATTTGTTCTTTACTGTCTATTACTATAACTGTGTTGAGGACCTGGTCCCATCGAATTAAGTGGACGCATACATTCCAACACTTGGTTCAAGTAATATCTTTCAAGGCATCATCTGCTGATATCTACACCAATCTTGAGGCTATTGATTAGGTTAAACCAAGTTTCTATGACTCACCGACAAGAAATCTTATTAGTTCTCCTCTACTGTATAGTGGTAAGTTTAGCAATTCCCGGGAACCATGATTCTCGTTAGTTACTTGATATCAATTTGGTTGTTGCTTTTGAGAGGATTGAAAAATTCAAAGAATTTGTGCTTCGTGAAGCCTTTATTGCAACCACTGCCTTATGCTTCCATTTTGAAAAGGCAATTTCTAAGAGTTGCACATAAATATGAAGTGTTGTGCAAATGGTGGATTCATTTTGGACTTAGTGTCTACAGGCAACCTGATGCCCCCAGGCTTTTATTTTTCAGATTGCAGAAGAGTCATACCACATGACATAGAGTTTTCCAGTGTAACACTTACATTAATTTCTTGGCGAAATGGTCTGATGGACCCTTGTACTTATATGAGTTTGTATTCTGAACACTTCTACTTAATCATTTGTCAACTGAACCCTTAAACTCTATTAAAATGGTACTGTTAAACCCTTCCACCTATGTGTGTAGCTCACTCTCCTCAACATAAATGACATGTCATATCCATGTCACATATAATAATGCTATGTCATAATTGTCCTAATTCCTAATAAATATTTTATTATTATTAACCAATATTAAATAAAAGGCAAAAAAAATAAGTTTCTATTAAAAAAATATTTTAAAATTGATATTTCTCTCTTTGATTTCCTGCACTTCCCCCAACCCTCAACCACAATCAACAGGAATTGATTTCATTTTTAGGGTTTCCTATGGTTCTTCTTCCTCAGCTAGCGATGTTCTTCATTGAACATCTTTGTCTCTAACAAATAAGCTAATGAGTGACAAGATGAAGGCTGGTGCTCTAATCGTGAGGCTTGTTTCGGCTGTTGAAATTGATTTTTTCTATGTGAAGAAGAAGACTAAAACGCTTATAACAAATCAGATGAAGCTTGAATGTTGAAAGTTTGTTCATCGTGTGAATCATCATGTTCGCTTCAAGGAACAAAAAGATGAAGTGACCAAATTTGTTCCAAATCCTCCAATTGTTAGCTTATATTTTTGCAATAGCTATTAGTGAAATTAGACAATAGGACCTTTGGCTCACTTGTGAGCAATCAATAAGGTTTGTTGTTTAGTTTTGTTTATGCAATTCTCTGGGGAAAAAACCCGCAGTCATTGACGACGGAGGTTCAATGGAAGAAATAGGGAGGAGATGTGAGATGTAGCGGAATAAGCGGGAGGGTTGGGCACTTTTGTGTTTTTCTAATTACATTTTATTATTTATTTAATTTTTTCGTGTAAATTCATGTTTCCACTCGCTTTCACAAGTGTGATACCACACTATATAATTGACTCAGCAAAACAAATTCCACGTAGGTTTGGTCAATGGTTAGAGGGTTTAAAATTTTTATTTTAATTGAGTTTAGGGGTTCAGTTGACAAATTTTTAAGTAGAAGGGTTCAGAATACAAACTCATACAAGTACAAGGGTCCATCAGATCATTTCGCCTAATTTCTTTGAGTTACAATTTAAGAATTGTTACAACTTAAGAAAATGGGTAAATCATGGATACATGGTAGCGCTTGCTAGATTAGTCTCACTATGTGGTTGGATATTCATAACTATTTTTCATTCCTTGAATCGAACCTTGAGGACAAGGTTCTCATTGAGGGCGGGAGTATTGTTGGAATGGTACTAACTACATAAGGGTCTATGGGTTGGAAGGGGTGAATGAGACGGGTCCATTTAAGATTATTGGGCTGATTAAAATGTTAAAGAGTTTTATTTGGGATCCAGGTCCAATTATCAATTTGTTAAATAGGTCTTAGAGTTAACATAGAAGAGTTATACTTATTGAAGAAAAACGTTTGTTCCTCTCTTTTTCTTCTAGAGTCTAAGCTTCTCATCCCAGTTCTTATATCCATCTTAGTTACTTGTTATTTTCATATTTCCATTGTAATTTAGTAGTTTAGCTATTGCAATTACGATTCTAAAGTTGTAATCGTGTTTCGTTCTCTTATCAATATAGTGAGCAATTTGGATTTATTACAATGAATGCCTATCTTTTAGAGAATATTTAGGAATCCTAACTTTGGGACCAAGTCAATTTCCCCTATAAATAAAGGGGTCCTCTTCAGTGTAAAATTATCCCTCAAGAGAAATTACAAGGCTTCTCTCTTCTCTCTACGTTCTCCTTCTTCTTATTTTATAGTTTCATAACACGTTACCTAAAGCATGGTAGACCATTGGGTTCTAGATCAAAATCCTAGAAAAAGAAAAATTAAAGTCCAAGATGACACTATGAAAGAATCTCATATGGAAGTTCAAAATTTGAATAATTCTGATATCCATGAAGGAATCAACGAGCTTGAGACTCAAGGAAATAATGAACTATCCATAAATTCAAGAGATGTTGAAACTAATCTGAATCGATCAAAATTAGTGGTTGATTATGTCTTTTCATATAATGTTGCAACAAAAATCATGCAAGATAGTGAGGATTTTGAACCTCAATCTGTTGTAGAATGACGATGAAAAAATGATTGGCCAAAATGACAGAAGCAATTCAATCAGAGTTTAATTCACTTATAAAACGTAAAGTTTTTGGACCTATAGTTCAGACACCTAATGGTATTAAACATGTTGGCTGTAAATGAATTTTTGTGCGAAAAAGAATGAGAAAAATGAAATACAAATGTATAAAGCACGTCTTGTTGCACAAGAATTTTCATAAATGCCTGGTATCGATTATGAGGAGACATAATACTCACCCGTTATGGATGTAATAACATTGTGCTATCTCATTAGTTCACAGTCCATGAGAGATTTGAAATGCATTTGATGAATGTGGTTACAACCTATCTTATGGATCACTTGATAATGAGATACACATGAAACTTTTCGAAGAATTTACGATGCCTAAGGTATGTAGTTCAAAATTTCGAGAAATGTATTCAATTAAATTGCAAAGATCATTGTATGGTTTGAAGCAATCTGGACGCATGTGGTATAACTGTCTTAGTCAGTATTTATTTACGGAAGGTTATACAAATGATGCAATTTGTCCATATGTTTTTATAAAGAAAATAACATCAAAATTTGTTGTACTTGCTATTTATGTTGATGACATAAACTTATTGAAACTCCAATAGAACTTCAAAAGACAATTGATTATTTAAAGAACGAATTTGAGATGAAAGATCTTGAAAAGATAAAATTATGTCTTGATTTGCAAATTGAGCATCTAACAAATAGTATTTTTGTTCATCAATATGCCTACACAGAAAAAGTGTTGAAAAGATTTTGTATGGATGAAGCGCATCCATTAAGTACTCTGATGGTTGTTCGTTCACTTGATGTGAATAAGGATCTATTCCAACCTCAAGAAAAGAGAATGAGGAAATTCTTGATTTTGAAGTACTAGGTCTTAGTGCAGTTGGTGCACTAATGTATCTTGCCAATACTACAAGGCTGATATAGCCTTTTTCGTTAATTTATTAGCAAGGTATAGTTCTGCTCCTACTAGGAGACATGAACTTATTTTATTCTAACAATTGTAGTTCCAATCTTGTTGGTTATGCTGATGCAGATATTTATCTGATCCACACAAAATTCGATCTCAAACATGCTATGTGTTTATATGTGGGGTAATGTCATATCTTGGAAATCTACAAAGCAGTCTATCGTAGTCACTTACTCAAATCATGCTGAGATAATAGCTATTCATGAAGCAAGTACATAATATGTGTGGTTGAGGTCCATAATACATCTCATTCGAGAAAAAATGTGATTTTTAGTGTGATAAAATATCCACTATTTTATATGAAGATAATGCAGTATGCATAGCACAACTAAAAGGATGATTCATAAAAGGAGATAGAATAAAGCACATTCGTCAAAGATTTTCTACACACATGAGCTCCAAAAGAATGGTGATATAAATGTGCAACAGATTCGTTCAAGTGACAATGTGGCTGACCTATTCACCAAGTCTCTACCAACTGCAACTTTCAAGAAGATGGTGCACAAGTTTGTAATGCGAAGATTCAATTCTTTGGATAGATATTCTCTCTAGGGGGAGTTAATACGCGTTGTACTCTTTTTCCTTTGTGAGGTTTTGTCCCACTGAATTTTTCTTGCAAGGTTTTTTAATGAGGCAACCTAGATGCGTATTATTAGATATGTGTACTCACTAGAGTTTCTTTTTTTTTCAAGTAATATTTTTAACGAGACACATTATCTATGAATTAAACATTCAAGAGGAGTGTTATAAATATAGTGAATGTCTATCTTTTAGAGAATATTTAGGAACCCTAACTTTGGGACCAAGTCAATTCCCCCTCCCCCCATAAATAGAGGAGCCCTGCCATTGTAAAATCATTCCTCAAGATAAATAATAAGTCTTCTCTCTTCTCTCTACTTTCTCCTTCTTCTTATTTTATAGTTTCATAACAATGTTACCTTTTTAAAACATATAGTTTATTTTATATTATTCTCATGTAATCAGGTATAATTTGCATAATCGAGAGGTTAACTTTTTGTAGAAAATTTTAGAGACTTTTCCTCAGATTTGACTTCATAATATATATTAATTTTATTTTTGTGTTAATTGACTTGTTTTCTTCAATGTCATTTTTTTACAACTAGTTTTTTGTTTTTCCTGCACTTTAACCGAAGATCTTTTGAAAATAGTCTCTCTAGCTCCATGAAGTAGGGGTAAGGACCGTGTACACTCTATTCTTCTCAAACCCCACTTGTGAAATTACCATGGATATGTTATTATTGTAATTGTGATTTACTATATTACACTTATCTCCCTTATTTTGAATTAATAGTTCATTAATTTAATTATTATTTAAATAAGAATTTGTGACATTACTAAATTGTCCTTCATAATACATCTTTTCTTGAATTAAATTCGGAAAGAAAAAAATTAAAATTAATTTCACTGATCTTATATATATAAATAATTGTATCAATCTAACTAGTAGTCACATACATATATATCTTTATTTTATGCACGTGATTAGTAACTTAATTTTTCAAAATATTCTTTCGTCTATATATAATATATATACTCCCTCCGTCCATTTTTAATTGTCATAATCTGTTTTTCGAAAGTCAATTTGACTAATTTTTAAAGTTAAATTAGATTACATTAATTCAATATTTTAAACAAAAAAATTAGATATTTAAATATTAAACCAAATTTACTATAAATTGCAATTTTTTGCATATCAATATGATGAAAAAATACGTTGTAAAATGTTAGTCAATTTTTTTTATAATTTGACTCTAAAAAAGAAAACTATGACAATTAAAAGTGGATGAAGGGAGGGAGTAATAATAATAATAATGAGTGGAAAGCATGTTGAAGTCAAACTAATAAGTTGGTATAATAATAATAATTCCTCTATTAGCTAGAATTATATTAGGAATACAGTTAGTGTTATAACAAATATAGGTTGACTTGTAAATCTTAATATACAAACAACAAGCCCGCACCTTCAACCCTAGAATAAAAAGATGAAGAATTTTTCAGATTCAAAGATCGATACGTCTTTTTCATGTGTATATAATGATGATGAATGGATTAATTTAGATGAACATGTTCTTTTAAGACAAGAAAGGCGGGAGGAAGGCATCTTATATCCGCGTCGTCCTGGTGTCATAGTGCTTGGATTTCTATCCTGTTTCCGATTCTTGATGCTTGCTTTACAACCTCCCCATTAGTTGTGTTTTTTCCTACTTTGTAAAGTTACTAAATATAATATATTAAGCTTCAATAATTGTTTTGTTTCTTTCTTATTTTTGTTCAATCATTCTTTTGTTTTTTTTATTATTCTTGATTTGGATAATGGTGGTGCACATTCATCATAATATCATCTTTGACGAATTGCAATGATAATTTTAAAACAATTAAACGTCACTTTAATTTCTCATAATCCAGATTAATTAGAGCCTCTTTACCCAAGTTTGGACAAGTATTATTTTGATATTTAAATATATAGTAGTTTCTTTCACATAATTATTTTTTACGATGGTTAATATGGATAAGGAGGTGTTTGCTAGGCACTAGCTCCAACATAATTTAGGGTTTTGAGAGTAAGTTTATGTGGCATTGATGGAATTTTGAGAGTAAGTTTATGTGGTATTGATGGAATTTTGAGAATCATTTTTTTTTTAATTTTGACAGTAAATTAAGACAATTTATAATAATTTATATTACTATTAAAAATTACTGTAAATTTTATATTATTAAAAACTACATAAAAATTATTATAAGTTATAATAATTGACAATTTTAAAAATATGCGATAATTTTGTTCTTATTGGTTTGATTTATAAATTTAAAATTCGATATAAATAATTTAATTTGATTTTTGAAAAACTCGAACCAACCTGGTCACATTTGTAGGAAAGAACAATTCAAAAGTTAGGCCTCCACTTACTATATATATTCACACTGATCACAATTCACAAGGCGTAACTCGTAAGCTCTAGTGGTCGCGTCGCGATGGTGAGGCAGTCTTGTTTTCCATACACTAATTAGCCAATATTTTGAGTATTTCACCTATAAATAAATCACATCGTATACCGAATTAGTTGTAAAACACTAGAATGAGTAATAGTTAGGAGTACTTGGCGTATTTACTCTCAAACATGGGAAAATCATGGTTAAATTATTGGCTCTTGTATAGTAATAGCGTATTTAGGAAGAGCATCTGCAACTTCATTTCATTCCTGATAATAATGTTTTACTATTATGTTTCTTTGAGCAATCTTATTCTTGATGTCTTCAATGAGGTTGTGGATTCTCCAAGGTGGCTTCCATTAATCATTCGGACCACAATTTGAGAATCTAATTTTACCTCCAAAACTTCAAATTGTTGATCGAGACACCAAGAGATACCAATCAAAGTTACTTGAGCCTCACTATAATTGTTAGTGTAGAATTAAATAGGGTATGTGAAAGCTATAATCATGTCCCCAATTCTATTTCTAACAATTCCTCGGCTCCAGCCTTGTTTTGGTTTCTCATGTAAATCCCATTGGTATTGAGCTTCCAATTATTGTCGTTAGGTCTGTTCCAATGTATCATCTTGCTTGTGGTTATAGCTTTAAAGTTTTCAGCCATAAGACATACTTTGCTCTAGTTTATAAATCCATATTAATTACATACCGAGTATATTGATAATTTAGTGTTCGCAGGGCCGGTTTGAAGTGATAATACGGAAAAGGTGCCCCACTTGTATCCCATTCATTTCCACTACTAATATATATTGCTTAAGCTTTCAAGTTGGTACAAGTTATTTGCTCTCATTCGACAACACTTTCACCGGCAGTCAAGAATCCTTAACCAGAGTTCTCTATCTATTTACACTATTCATTTAATTTTTGTATGTTCTTTTTTATTTTTTAATACAAAGGTCATTCATCCCGTTGAGATTTGATGTTTTTTTTTTAATTTCACAAGAAAAACTTTATAAAAGGATTAATAATTGATGTTGTTACCTTTTTTTTAAAAAAAAAAAAAACATATTCTTTATTGTTTATTAATATTATATTGTAGTCAAGTATAATTTGCATTATCGAGAGGTTAATTATTTCTAGGGATAATATAATTCTAGAGACTTTTCCTTAGATTTGACTTCATAATATTAATTTTTTTTTTGTATTAATTGACTTGTTTTCTTCACTATTGTATTTTCTTTATCATAATTACTTTAATTTGTTGCACTTTAACCGAGGATCTTTCGAAAATAGTCTCTCTACCTTTACGAAATAGGGGTAAGGATTGCCTACACTCTATTCTTCCTAGACTCCACTTATGAGATTACAGTAAATATGTTGTTGTGGTTTACGATATTACATTTATGTCCCTTATTTTTTGAGTTTTTTTTAATAGTTCTTTCAATCTAATTATTATTTATATAAAAATTTTCTATAGGACTAGATTGTCCTTCAAAATACATCTTTTTGTTTGATTAAATTCGGGAAGAAATTTTTTATATTAATTTCACCTATCTTGTGTAATCTTATCTATCTAACTAGTAGAACCGTCAATAAGGACTAAGCCCGTTGGGCCAAACCGGCTCAATCTGTGGGCTAAATTTTTTAGAGTCCATCTAAAAATAGAACTTTTTAATCCCGCCCAAATAAGCCCATTAGCTTGTAGGCCTTAAGCAATAATGTGGGTTGGACCGGCCCGTGATAAAAAATAATTATAAAATAAAATACTAAAACTAATGAGAGGAGTCCAAAGTTAAAATCGTTAAAACTCTTAAACCATGTGTATACACTATAAATATTACAAAGTTCAAAATCCGAAATATAAAAATTATATTCGTGTACTGTTGTAGCCAAAATATTTATATAAAATGAATTATTTCAGATTTAAGTCATAAATCAAATCTTTCTTGAAGTCAAACTTATATATTAGGAAAGAAAGGCGACCCAAGTTGTATTATATTAGGAATACAAGAAATTAGTGTTATAAAAATATCCGTTGAATTGTAAATCATGTAGAATTAGGAAAATAAGTGATAGTTCATCTATAAATACATATACGCAGGTTATGTGTGCCCTTAATTTGATAAACAACAAGCCCACACCTTCGACCTTAAAATAAGAAGATGAAGTATAATTCAGATTCAGACTCAAATTTAAATTCAGACTCAGAGATAGATACATCTTTTTCATGTGAATATAGGGATGATGAGTCGATTAAATCATACGAAGATGAATATAATTGTAAGGAAGAACACATTCTTTTCAGACAAGACAGACAGGAGGAAGGCATCTTATATCCACGTAGTGGCCTAGGGCTTGGATTTATATACTGTTTCCAATTCTTGATCCATTTTTTACGACCTTCCCGTTAGTTAGTTACTAATATGTCTTTTTCTAGTTCTCAAATTTCTTTTTGTAAAATTACTACGTATATTATATAGTGAAAGGTAATAATTAAAAGCTCCGATATACCCAATTATTCTATTGTTTCTTTCATTTTCTTGATTTGGAGAATGGTGGTGCACACTCATCATAATCATATTTGACGAATTGCCATGATAATTTTAAAACAGTTAAATGCCACTTGATTTATACATAGTTTTTTTTTCTTCATATAATTAGTTTTTAATAGTAATTTGAGTTACCTTAATTTGTCTTATTTATATTTGACAAGTGTTTTTATCAATATTTGATAAACAACATATCCCGATCGATGGTTAATATGGATATGGAGCAACATCTGTTAAGATTTTGAGAGTAAGTTTATGTAATACTGGTGGAATTTTGAGAATCTAATTTTTTAATTTTGACCGTAAATTAAGACATATTTTATTTTTTTGAATAAAAATTATTTTATTAAAAACTACATAAAAATTATATAAATTATAATAATTGA
The DNA here is from genome assembly GCA_029582485.1 of Solanum tarapatanum. Lineage (NCBI taxonomy): Eukaryota > Viridiplantae > Streptophyta > Magnoliopsida > Solanales > Solanaceae > Solanum > Solanum tarapatanum. Next base: position 5,765 of record JAJOOB010011853.1, on the reverse strand, counting down.
CAATTTTAAAAACATATGAAAAAATTGCGATAATTTTGTTGTTGAAAAACCCAAGTTTTATTGATTTGATTTATAAATTTAAAATTCGACATAAATGATTTAATTTGATTTTAAAAAACTCGAACCTACCAGGTAATATACGCATGTCCAAACATATACATAGTTAAAAATGAGATTACTATTTCACTTAATTATTAAATAAACATGTAGCATTCACTAGTTTGTAGGAAAGAACAATTCAAAAGTTAGCCTCCGGCCACTTACTATATATATATTCACACTGATCACAAGGCGTAAGCTCTAATTAACCAATATTTTGAGTATTTTCACCTAAGAGTGACTCTAGGGTAAGGCCGTAAGTCTAGGAGTGGCACAAGGGTAACGTTAGCAAAGTCTGCTTAGCACTTCAATTATGCAGTGAAGAATACTTGTAAGTTGTAGATTTTCTAGCAATTTTATATTTTGTTTAGAATTGTGCTAGGATTTTTATTTGTTTTTAAATTCAATTAAGAAACGAATGAGACCGGATGGCAAAAAAAAGGGTGGTTAAGAAAGAAGGTGGGGCCAGATGAGGTGGCAAAAATGAGTTTTAATAAAAACAATTTTTAAAAAGGTTTTTTTTAAGAGAAAAAGCTGAATTTAAAGTTAAAAAAAAGGTTACCTTCGGCAGGCTTAATAGGAATGTAGACGACCAAACAATATAAACCAAGACTTAAAACTCAAATAGAGGAATTTTTACCACACTAGCTAAAATTTGTTCGAAAGCATTCATATTAAAGTTAAATCCATAATGGATCTGAAACAAATATTACTACAACCAGACCCATATTAACGAATCTCCACTTAAACCGGACAGAGTCAATTTCAATGAATAAACTCATATAGAACATGACTCGATTTTACAAAGAAAGGTACATAACAACAGATGAAGCGATTTAGAGGCTAGGCTATTGAGGTTGAACAACATGAGACATTCAAAATCGTAAAAGATACAGGACACACAAAGAAGAACAGTAAGCTACTCGAAGCGATTGTTGTCCAGAAATAGCAATGTAACGAAGCTGATCAACACATTTTATCAATGCCACAAGTTATGCTAACATACATTGGGAAACCTGATTTAACGAGCTTAAGCATGTATGGAAACTATGAATCACTTTCAATTAATGACATGAGGCGAAGAACTGGGTTCTTTCCTATCTTCAAATTGAAACAAACAAATGTAGACATCATTGATGGCCTTAAAATTTCAACAAATAACAGCAGAGAGATAGCAAACTATCAGCAACATGATCAAAACTGAAAACTTCGAAAATCAGAAATACGAGGTGAAGAGGAATTTAATAAAGGGAAAGAGATTACCTTTTCCAGGGCAGCGAACTGGAATGGGTGAGCTTGAGAGCTATTCCACCACCCCAAGAGAGATTCCGGCAGAAAAATCAATTTACAAACCAGCAAACCCAGAAACTTTAGCTATAAGGATATTATCTTCCTAAATTTTATTTTTTTTGCCTACCTATGTTCTGTAACTTTTCCTGCTTTCTTTTTCTCACTGTTTCTTTTATGTATAGTTTCTTTTTTGGAAGCCAAAACTAAGAAATCCCCAACCCCCTAAATATAGAAGATGGGGTCTTTTATAGAGGGGAAATGAGGGTTCGAAAAGGGGGGGGGGGAAACGGGAGGGATTTGGGATGAATTTTTGAAATTCAAAATTCGAATCCATTGAGGATAAGGTTGAAGCTATCAATAGTATCGATCACCAACGGAATTTTGAGAAGAGTCGTCTGATTTCTGAGCAAAGGACGATTGAGGCACAAGATCGAAACACATGTCTTGCTCGAATATTCCTGGACAAACGATAAGGAAGAGAGGAAAGGGACACGGGCTGGGCTACTTGCTGGACTCGGGTCGCGATTCGTTGCTGGACTGGAGCGATTTTTTGGGTTTACATTCTGTCGACCACGCGAGGAAGAAGAAAGACGCGCAGGGGTGAAGTTATTGTTGTTGTACGCGTTGGGTTTCTTTTTGGTATTGTTGTTGAATGTATCGTATTGTTGTTGGGTATGGGTTGTTGTTCAGTTTTGGAGGATGGGTCTTTTGGTATTGTAATTGGTGGGCTTGGGTTGGTTGAGAAAGAGTTGGGCTGAAGAATTGATTCAAAATTGGGGCAGAATGGGGCTACAATTGCAATTGAAAAGAAAGACCAAGTGGATTGCAAACTTGGCCATATGAATTAAGAGTTTAAACCAAAATTGAATTTAGTCGTGAATTCGGCTAAATATTAAATAAGGCGGATTGATATAATTAATTAATGAGTTTCTTAATCTTAACAAAATAAAATAATTAACTTAATTACAAACTAATTATTTCAAAAAATATATAAACTATTATATAACTAAACTAATTAACCAAAGATTTAAGTAAAACTAAAATCTTTTTTAGACGATTTTTGAATATTCATAAAATTTACTAATTATATATGTAATTATATAAAACATATATATTATTTAAAATTATAAAAAGTAACAAATCCATTTAAAATAACTTGCAAACTATATTATGTTTTTTTTTTTTGAAATTTTATAAAAACTAATTATTTTAAATCGTTTGAAATTGAAGAAGCTCGATGATTAATTTATAATGTGGAGGTCCAAAATTGGGTGTCAACAAATACATAGTCCCCATATACTTTTGAAGAAATGAACTTCAAACTTTACTCTTTAATCCTTACTCAACTTGAACTTTAGGTCTTGAAACAAAGTTAAAACATTTGGAAAAGACTTTTGGAACACTCTAAGAACGTCTCTTGACTTGACTCTTACTTCTCTTGACTTTGATCTTAACTTTCCTTGAATTGGATTATGGATTCAAGGTTCATGATCTCATGTTTATGGATGATTTCATGATGTTTAGATGTACCTTAGAGTGTTGGAATCAACTAGAAAACATAGGTACATTGCTAAGGAACAAGTACTAAAACATGGGGAACGAATGGGGAGAATTGGCGTCCCTGGCGCTCTGAGAGGCGCGGGGCGCCAGCTCTCAAACTTCAAAGAACATGTTGGGGCGCGCTGGCTGGTGTGTTGCCCCAAGGGGTAAACTTCAGAGACCCTTTTGGGGAGCGCTGGCTGGCGCGACGCCCCACCCCCTTCCCCAGGTGTTTGACGACTTTTCTTGCTCGTTTTTCACCTCTAAACCCTCTAAACTTCAATGGTTCTTTCCCCAAGCACTTAGAATCATTAATACCCTCAATATATGATAGATTCAAACCGAAAATACACCTGGAAACACGAATCAAATCGCAAGAACCATCAACAACACAACCCACAAGAAATTCAAACGAAACTTCAACAATGTTCATCAAGAACTCAATTTCTAAACTTTCAAAGACTTAAATTCGCTGAATTGAATCATGGTTGGCGCGTGGGTGAACTAACCCAACGCTATGTGATCTCACATACCTTGTAGGGATCACCCCCGACGAAATCCACAAGCTAACCTCGACAAAATCGACGAATCTTGAACGTTCTTCTCCTTTCTCCTCTTTTCTCCTCTTCTCCAAGCCCTAGCGTAAAATTCACTTTTCTAAACTGACAAAAATCTGACTTTACCCCAATTAAACTCCTAAAAATGAATTAGAATAATTAGGTAAGGAAAAGACTAAATTACCCTTCCAAAATCCGGATTGGACTTTCCTTATTCCAACAGCCCAACTTCCAAAGGGCATAACTCACTCATACAAACTCGGATTCGTGCAAACTCAATGGCGTTGGAAAGATCATTCCATGAGCTTTCCTATCATATCTGGAAGTGCCTCTAACTCATCCTGAGCTAGGATTTATGGCCGTTTGAAGTTGGCCAAAACTGAACTTATTATAACTTAACAAAATTTCCAGATTTTCATTATTTCCAAAAATGACTATTTCCAATTATTAACTTCTTCCTAGTTATTTCAAATTGTGAGATGTTACATTAACTTTCAGGTTCTAGGCGTTGTTTTCCGCAAATGTTTTGGAAATTGTTTTTGTTAAACTTCCGGAGTTTATGGGAACTCCATATTTCTTTAGACATTTAAATCTGCTTCAGTATCTTTAAATGCCTAGTTTTTCGTTAAGTTTGTTGACACCCAATTTTGACCCTCCCCGATAGATTAATTCACGAGCTTCTTAATTTTTTCGAACGATTTAGAATAATTAACTTTATATAATTCAAATTAGTTTCAAGGTTGTTTTAAGTAATTTCAATCGATCTTTATAGTATTTCGAATAATAATTATATCTCGTATAATTATATATGTATTTAGTATATCTTATAAATATTTTGAAAATCATAGCAAAGGAGTTCTACATTTGATTAAATTAAGTATTTTTGTTAATTTAGTTTTAGTTTGGTTCATAGTTTAGTTTTCAAATTAATTAGTTTGTATTTAAATTAATTATTCTATGAGTAAGTTAATTATTTTATTTCGTTAAGATTGAGAAGTTCCTTAGCTAACTAGTGATTCGTCTTATTTAAATTACTAGCCGAATTTATCCCAATTGATTCGATTTGGCTACATCTTTAATCTCCGATAGGCTATAATTTAAATCATATGGTCAAAGCCTAATCTAATTCTCACAAATTTAATTTGCCTTTACCCTTGACCCATCTTAAAAGACCAAATTTTGGGTTGAATTCAAACTTCCAGCAGCCCCATTCCATTTCCCAGCCCACTGTTCTTATTTCTCAATCAGCCCAACACCTTTCCAATCCAGCAGCCCACCACCTCAACCCGTTTCTCCCCCGACCCGGCCCAATCTTCCTCAAAAGAAACCCCAGAACCTCTCCAACGTTCACATCAGCTCCTAGCAACTGGATCAAGTAGCAGCAAATCAGTACTGCTCCAACAGTACTGTTCCAGTGCCATTTCCAGCCAAGAGCCGTCCTTGCAGTTGCGGGATCACGCCATGTAGCTTGCCAAGGACGTTGGAATCGATCCAAGACGTCCATCCCCCATTTCCTCTTTCGGAATAAGGCAGAATTTCAGCGAAAATGGTGTTTGTCCGAATCAGTGAAAGAATTCGAATTTTGAATTCGGGATTGACCCCAAATTTCTATCGGAATTCCCCCCAAAATCTACCATTTTTCCCTATATAATCATCTCCTCTATTATTTTGTAAGGGGAGGATTTTCTTTTTTGGTAAAAATTGAGAATCAAAAGGCGTGTTTTTTTTTAGTAGTGAACAAAAAATTTTTATTTTCTTCTTAGCGTTTCTTCCTTATTGCGAAAAATTCTGTCGGAATCTTCGGAGTCCTCCGGAGTCGCTGGTGAAATCTCGCTATCCTCTGCTCGTCTTGTCCCAGAACGCTGCTCCGAAGAAGGTAACCTCTCCTCCTCTTAAATTGATTTTTTCATTCTGGCTAAGTTTAGATGAATGTTATGTGAATTTAATTCACTGTGTGATTTGCTTTGGTAATTCCTATTTATGATCTGCTTCTGCTTCTTTATGAGAGACATGGCTATGTAATGTTTAAAAAATGGATAAGTTTGAGATCTTATTCCTAGCTACTGTTTTCTTTCCCTTCTTCCTCATAGTATAATGCATAACATCTAGGATATAAATCTATTCAAGTGTTAAATGCCATTGTTGCTTTAATTTCATACTATTTTGAAAAAATGATAGGTTGATGCATCATACCAAATTTGCCAAGAATTTTTCCTCTTTTCGTACCTTGCAAATATGTGATGGCTTGTTACGAGCTTAATTAATTTGTCTAACTTTAGA
>JAJOOB010011852.1:0-42236 GCA_029582485.1 Solanum tarapatanum | reverse complement strand
ACACCAAATATGTCATCTGAAATAACCAAGTCTTCCTAAATATCCTACCCAACCAAGAGGACATCGCAGGATCGGTACAACCGATCAACCATGGTTATTACCATATCTAGGCAGTGGCAGTGTGTCAACCATGGACCATACCTACGGTCCGTGGTCCCATCCACAGGGCGTGGGTGGACGGCGTGGGTTGGCACTTGAAACTTTTGGAAATGGGTAATTTACCCTTTCTCAAATCAGGGGTGTTACAAACTATTACGAGGTAGATACTCGATAATTTTCCAATTGTAACGAGGTGGAGGCTTGATAATAATCCATGTTCAATGAGGTGAAAGCTCGATAATATTCCAACATACTAGGTGGAAAACCCAACATAGTTCAAAATAGAGGCCCTGAAATAGAAAAATAAAATATGCGAACCCCTTATGGGGTGGATAGCCTAACAAGTAAAAACACATAATCCACTTATGGGGTGGTTACCCACCAATTTGAAATTTCGACACTAGCATGGTAAATAAACATGTATTCTTAAATAGATACGTGACAATCATCCTAATGGACAAAAATAACAATCATATTCACGCATATGCCTGTCGTGTCTACGATTGTCTCTCTCTTTTAAGAGACACAATTATCAAGCTGAATGACTAAATTATATTACACGAAGATTAAAGTCACTCCTGCCTTATTTGAGAAAATAAAAAAAATTAGGTATTTGTTAGCATCTTCAATTGTTGCTGAAAACTTGTAATGATTTGATAACTTTGATTGCTATAAGGATATTACAATCTTCAACATCATCTTTAATCCATCGAACCCGTTATGCTGTACTTGAAACATCCCTCCCCTTCAATATGACGAACTCATTATGCTGTCCTTGTGATATCCCTAAAATATGTCACTTTTGAGCATCTTCAGATTTGATGTCGATTTCATGAATGGTCCTGACTTTACCAATACTATCACCTCCAAGTTTGATACCAATTATTAGTATCTATAAAGAAGTGTAAAGTAAATTAAATATAAAGCATTAGATTAAGTCATTCGACTAATCAAGATCAAGCTATGGTGAGCCTAATAGTGACTTTGATCATGACTTTTCACTAGCGATACTCCAACGGTTACAAATCAACAACACACAAGATCAAGTTCATCAATCACAAGTTCCACTAAAAGGAACTCACAATTTCACAAATGATATATATATGAAATGCAATGCCAAGTATAGTGATGCATGTCTGACCTTACGATACACACCCGTTGTCTCTCAACCACGGGGGACATATCTATCCATGCGTCCATCGCAACTTGTGCCATGACCCTTGATAATAAAACTTGTCGTTGCGTGCGATACGTCCCTTGATAATAGAATCTATCGCGGCTGTGACATGTCCCTAGATTCATAATATCCATCGCAAGGACACGACACGTCCCTCAAAATGGTACATCCTCTTTAATTTCTTATTCTCCCTCAATTCGCATAACACTTGTCACAACCATATCTCAGATATAATGTATAAATGAAATGTTCATACAAATAATAAGGAGATGACCATTTCCATAAAAATGCATAATTCACAACAACATGATCATGATACAACATCGACAATGAATAAATAAGCCTATCAAACCATTCTCAACACATCACACCCTAACAATTAATAACATTACCTTTTATTACCCCTTTTTCATCATTAGAATTATTCAATATGGACAAGTCAACCCATCACCATGTCCCATTACTCCCTAACACACACCACAAGGAAATACACGATTCTATACACTTGACAAGAGTTGAGAAATCCACTTACCTCAAATAGTTACAATCACTCCGGGACTTGACTCTTCCCCTTACATTGGGCTTCCAAAAAAATGCAATCTATTCAAATAAGTAATCACAATAAGATTTTGAAACTATAAACACCCATATTACTTCTGGCCTAAACCCATAAAAGCTCACCAAAATCTATAATCAAGTTCCTATTCTTGATGCCCATTAACATGTCAACTCTCATATTTCTCAAATTCAAGACTAGGGTTAATTCTTAATTTCTCCAAATATAATATAAATCTAATGATATCATATAATACAATACAACGAATATTTAATTAAATATCTCAATATACCAAAATTTAAATCATAATTACATTGAGACAATACATGTCAAACACCAGCTGCGGTAGTTTCATCAAAACAACTGAATAATAGTAGCATTACTGGCTAATCATCACTACAAAATAATGGCCATTACAATCATTGTTACTTACCACTACAATAATGGAATGTAAAAGTTCAGATGTAACAATTACCAGAGTCGAATATTGTTGTAGACGACAAAGATGGTATTCTCCAGACCCATTTTTTTCCTTTTATATTTTTTCTCTTTTATAATAATTAAATACTAAAAGTGAAAAATTCTACTAACTTATTTTAATATATATGGGTCAAATGGTATATGGTCTTAAATAAATTATGAACTTGACCCATTAACCATTAACTAAATAAATTAATTATTTAAAATTGATCCGATAATAAAATAATCGTAGTTAAATGAATAATTCAAAATTCATATTTAGAATTTATGAAAAAGGTGTTTTATGAAAGAGATAGGACTAATTCTCAAAATGACCTAAAGGGTCATTATAATTAAATATGATAAAAAAATTAAGTAACCACCTATCGAGCGAGATATCCAAGTATACAGGACCTCTAACAACACTATTGAAATGCTAGATTAGTAGTTATGATTGTAAACAACCCTTAAGAACAATAGAACTAGATCCAATGGTCCTCACATTTAATCACACATAATCGGAACATGACCTTGACGACTAGATGAATATTAAGACTGTCGAACAACATATAAGGTGATATATGTAGAACCACTAAAATACTTCAACAACTCTAAGACAACACCAAATATGTCATCTGAAATAACCAAGTCTTCCTAAATATCCTACCCAACCAAGAGGACATCGCAGGATCGGTACAACCGATCAACCATGGTTATTACCATATCTAGGCAGTGGCAGTGTGTCAACCATGGACCATACCTACGGTCCGTGGTCCCATCCACCGGGCGTGGGTGGACGGCGTGGGTTGGCACTTGAAACTTTTGGAAATGGGTAATTTACCCTTTCTCAAATCAGGGGTGTTACAAACTATTACGAGGTAGATACTCGATAATTTTCCAATTGTAACGAGGTGGAGGCTTGATAATAATCCATGTTGAATGAGGTGAAAGCTCGATAATATTCAAACATACTAGGTAGAAAACCCAACATAGTTCAAAATAGAGGCCCTGAAATAGAAAAATAAAATATGCGAACCCCTTATGGGGTGGATAGCCTAACTAGTAAAAACACATTATCCACTTATGGGGTGGTTACCCAACAATTTGAAATCTCGACCCTAGCGTGGTAAATAAACATGTATTCTTAAATAGATACGTGACAATCATCCTAATGGACAAAAATAACAATCATATTCACGCATATGCCTGTCGTGTCTACGATTGTCTCTCTCTTTTAAGAGACACAATTATCAAGGTGAATGACTAAATTATATTACACAACGATTAAAGTCACTCCCGCCTTATTTGAGAAACTCAAAAAAATTTAGGTATTTGTTAACATCTTCAATTGTTGCTGAAAACTTGTAATGATTTGATAACTTTGATTGCTATAAGGACATTGCAATCTTCAACATCATCTTTAATCCATCGAACCCGTTATGTTGTACTTGAAACATCCCTCCCCTTCAATATGACGAACTCATTATGTTGTCCTTGTGATATCCCTAAAATATGTCACTGTTGAGCATCTTCACATTGCTTTAGGCAGTACTCTTCTTACTAAAGAAGAAGACTTACTGAAAGAGGGAGTGAATCCGTCACTGGACGTTTTGATGTCGATTTCATGGATGGTCCTGACTTTACCAATACTATCACCTCAAAGTTTGATACCAATTATTAGTATCTATGAAGAAGTGTAGATTAAATTAAATATAAAGCGTTAGATTAAGTCATTCGACTTATCAAGATCAAGCTATGGTGAGCCTAATAGTGACTTTGATCATGACTTTTCGCTAGCGATACTCTAACTTGTTGTTTCTTAAATTTTTGGAAGAATCTATTAGCACTTATCTCCAATTCCTGCAGAATAAAAAAAAGTGTTTATATTTCACTTGAGATAACATAATGAAATGAAGATAAAATGAGATGAGAAATTGTTTAAGTTATGATGATGAGGCCACAGTGGGTGTAAATGACGCCTTTTGTCATGCTTTACAACTTTACATTACTATCTTTGTGACTTCGTTGTTCCTACATATAAAGAAAAATTCTTTGTTTGAAATATTGATTTGTGTTGGCCTTGTCTCCGTGATCTTTCATGCAGTTGGCCTATCCACTCATCCATCCTTTGCAAGATAGTCTTGATGAAAATTTTGAGGACCCTCAAAAATTCTGTCATAAAAATTCTGTCCCAATTTGCTTTAATGATCATAAGTATTAAGTCCTTTAGCAAATGACGTTTTTGTGGAATTTTTTAGACGATATCAAAAATTCTTTCCGTGTTGCACATTTCAACATGGTCTCAAACTTTATTCTTTAGAAAATTCCACCTTGTGAAATGATCCTCCTAAAAAACCTACCAGTTGCATTTTGTGATCCTCGATCTTGATTTGTTGAAGAAGTTTATCTTCTAGCAAAATTTTGAGACCCTCTCAAAATTTTTGTCTAGTTTTCATTATAAAGAGAAATGAAAATTTTATAGGAAATATGACTGAACCGTTGTGGTGCCTATGTACCCGTTGATATAAGAATTTGGTCAAACGTAGTCCCAATACAAAGAAATACTGAAGTTTGATATAGGGGTGACCGAAGCTGACAAAGTTTACCTACGTATCACATTCTTGAGACATCAGGTTAGACATAGTTCATTAGAAGGAAATGTGTGATAAAATGGAAATAAAGAGATTAATTGTGTGTTTACATAAGATAGAGAGCAATAATTTCATATGAAGAATTCTTACTAATGTTGTGACACTTCTTTTTTATCCTTAATGGCGAATATCTTTAAATGACTCTGTTAAATAATGTCTTGCACTTACTCTTAAGCATCAACTATGTTATCATTTGGGGAGGCTTCCTCAATATTGATTACTTTGTTGTTGTGCGTGTTTTGAATCTTGTGTTTGAGGGTTGAACAATTCTCTGTGTCGTGTCCAACAACTCCTAAATGATAAGCACATCAATGGTCACCCCTGTAAAATTTTCCCAAAGGATTGGTTGGTCGTTCTTCTATGGAGATGGAGCATACTCGTTGCTTTCAACCTTTCATATAGTTGAGTTTGAGATTCCATTAACTTTGTAAATACTTTAGGAGACTTCCTAAAATTTGGATGAGGAATTATTTTCTTATTAACATGGTGGTTTCATTATTTTGTTTGTGGAGCTAAGTGCATATGGGTAGTCATGACAACATATACCTCTTGTTCTTTTACCTTTGATATATCCATATCACTAATTCCAGTAGTTTTGTCATTACCTCGCAATGCAATAAAGTTTGTGACCTTTCTAGTCTTGAAGCATCCTCTAGAACTCTCCCACCTTGATGATCTCAACAATTTTTTTCCTATCATACACAACATTCTTTCATAGTACTCTGGCTTTTAAGGCAGAATAAACATTTTAGTGATCTCACGTTCGAACATGGGAGGTTGAATCTTGCAGCCTCTTTTCTCTAATGAAGAGTGTACTCTCGATAGTTTTTTGTAGACTTTTGTTTGATCTTCTCCAAATAGTAGTGACTAGGGACAATCGAAATATTTCAATGAAAGCCTTGGCGAGTGACTTCCAACTCGACCATTGTTTTAACTCTTATGATGTAAACCACTCTAAGCTTCTCCATTTAGACTTCGACTGAAGAGGCACAACAATAAAGCTTCATTTTCTCCAACTCCCACGAGTTAATCACAATAAGCTTTCAAATGTGCTAGAGGATTTCCAGTTCCATTAAAAATGATGAACTTTGGTAATTTGGACCCTTTCAAAAGGCTCAAATCCAGATGAATGCATACATTTTCTTTGTTCAATCCCACAACATGTGAAGAGTAACAAAGTTATTTCATCACTTTTGCAATATATTCCTTCATGCTCTGCTTAGTTTATATCCTCTTTGGCTCTCCACTCCTTCTCCTTCTCTTCATAGTGGTAAAGTTTGGGATAGGTGGCATAGGGAAGATGTGGGTCTGGGTATACAGGAATATGAAATGTGACATTTGGAGGTACGGGTTTAGTGGGTGGGTGAATTTTGAGTGTTCTGAGAAGGGGTCTGGTACATGTGAGAGAATGAGAATTGTTGACATTTAGAATTTGAAGGGTAAGGGTACCTGGTATGAAGGGTCGACATGATGTTGGTTAGAGGTAGTTAAGTTGATGGTGAGAGGATTTTGATGGAAATAGTGGGTGATTTATTTGGGACATTGTAACAATTCAGAAATCAGACTTGGACTATTCAGCAGAAAAAGGTGAACCACGGAGGGCCTCACAGGTCATGATCAGGACCACGGTCCGTCACCCTCATCTTAGTTCACACCCATCCAGAAGTGGTGGACCATGGGGTCCTTCACAGACCGTGGATCCCCACATGTGCCGTTAGAAGGCTTGTGGAGGTGAGGCAGATCCACCAGGGCTCAAGCATCAAACCACGAAGCCTTCCATGGGCCATGGTCTTAAAGACGGGCGGTGGATGGGTACGTCGTCCTAAGCTAGCAGACCCCAGCCCAAGTGAAGAACCACGGTGGCCTTCAACGGTCTGTGGTCCTTCACACAGTCCATGGTATGGCTCGTGGATGGACCTTCCAGAACCAGTAGACCTTGGCCAAGAACCACGTCCCACTTGACGGGCTGTGGTCCCTTCGACGGTCTGTCAGTGGCTCTGTGGAAGGGCCTTATCAGCTTTTAATTTAGGGTCATTTTGGTCTTTTCCCCTATGCATTGGGCATTTAAACAATGTCATTTAATACCTAAACTACGTCGTTTTACCCAGTTTAAGCCTAATAATCTAATCAAAACCTATCAAAAAACATTTATTGGGCGCCAGTTTTCCCAAGAACAGTCAGAAAGTTTTCTTCAAGTTTCAGCCACGAAATCGAAGGATTTCTCCGTAGATTTTGTCACCAGGTATGTGGGATTTCACTAGTGGGTTCCTTTCATTTACTAGGTCTTTAGAATTAAGTCAGATCCTTGATTCTACATATCTTGTTTAGACCTAGGGTTTGTAAAATCTTGGAGAATTGTTACGATTTCATTTGCTATAGTGTCCATAATCTAAATACCATGTTTTCTAGGAAACATTGTTTAATTCCTTGTATGAAACTCAGAACCCTAGTTGTGTAGATTCTCTTAGTTCATGAATTGCATTTGCTAGGTCAGTTAAACAGATAAGCATGCTTCAGTTTTCGAATGTCACATTATCTCTATACAAATATTGCATTCTCAGTTAGCATTTTAGTATTTTGAGCTATTAAGTATTTTAGTTATATTACAATCGTATACATATTCAGTTAGGAGTAGACTTAGCACCAAGTTGGACTAGGGTTCATCGTCCCCTCATACTCCCAGAACGACGTGCCCCCGTGGGACTATAAGTCCCCTCAGTTGGGCATTAGATTTAGTGATCACGCTAGTTATGCCATTATACCCCTGGCAAGGTATATTGGGTTCTCTCGATGGGGCGTTTACATTGGACTCCACGTTTAGATCATGTGGTTTTATTTCAGTTAATAGTAGCTCCCACAGTCAGACTCCTAGTGCACTTGACCAGGTTTTCAGTATATACTTCAGTATTCAATTTGTCATATCATATTCATGATTAACACTTGGTCATTGCATTCAAATTAGCTTTTCAGTTATGTTTCAGTATTTACTTTCTTGTTCAGTTTATATTGTTACTCAGTTATGTTTTTTTCAACTTAGATATATGTTAGTTCAACTTAGTATCTTTATCCTGCATGGTCAGTACATTCCAAGTACTGACACATACTGTGCGCTACATCCTTCCATGATGTAGGTTCAGGTACTTAACATCCAGATTGGGCATAGATCGATTCTCGGTCCATATTTCAGCAGCTTTAGCAGTGAGTCCTCATAGTTCGAGGACAACATACAAGATTTTTATTTTACTCTTTTTATTCAGTTTTCAGTTTTTGTTAGAGTTAGCTGGGGAGTCCCAGCAACTCAACTCAGTTAGATGCTTTTGAGACATAGTAGTAGAATCAACTTGAATTGTTAAATTTAACCTTTCAGTGTTATTAATCTCTTAGTATGGTTTATACATTCAGACTAGTTGGTTATTCTTCACTTTTAGTTATCTATGGTTTTAGATTCTGCGCAATACATGTTTTATTTAGTTATTCTCGTATGCTTGATATATGCCAGACATAGGGTTAGCTTGGGGTCACTCATGATCCTAGGTCCCGTGTTACGTTAAGGGGGTAGCCTCGAGGTGTGACAAACTTGGTATCAAAATATTAGGTTCACGAGTCCTAGGATGTATGAAAGCCACACAAAATAGAGTCTCTTTCATGGGTGTGAAGTGCACCATGTCTATGAGAGGGAGTTTACAAAGTGTTTTAAGAAAAAACTTTGCTCTCTTTGTTATTCTTATCGTGCGTAGGTACGATCCAACTTCTCCTTTCTAATCCATCATTATACATTTCAGATCATGCCTCCTCGTAGAGCTAACGCAAAAAATGCTAATGCACGCAATGCAAATGTAGTTCCTCCAGTCCCGAACCATGAGATTATGAATGCAAAATTTCAGAATGCGATCCAGCTCTTGACTCAGAGTGTGTCCAATCAGAATAATCAGCAGGTCCGATTCCTACTAACATAAATGGTGGATTAGCTGCAGCTAGGGTTCAAGACTTTGTTCAGATGAATCCGCCTGAGTTTCTAGGGTTGAAGGTTGTTGAGGACCCACAAAACTTCATTGATGAGGTTAATAAAATCCTTGGAGTGATGCAAGTGACTGGAATTGAGAGTGTTGAGTTGGAATCTTACCAACTTAAGGATGTAGCTCATATCTAGTTCACTTTGTGAAAAGATAATACGGGTGCAGATGCAACTCCTGTGACATTGGATTTTGTACTAGAGCTTTCCTAGATAGTTTCTTCCTAAGAGAGTTGAGAGAAGCTAAGGCACAAAAGTTTATTAACTTAAAGCAGGATTCAATGTCAGTCAAAGAGTATCGGCTGAAGTTTACCCAGCTCACTAGGTATGCTCCACACATGGTTGCTGATTTAAGGGCACAAATGAGTAAGTTCTTATTTGGGGTATCCGATCTGGTGAAGATTGAGTGCAGGAATGCTACATTACTAGGGGATATGGATATCTCCAAACTAATGACTCATACTCAGCAGGTTGAGGGAGATAAGCTTAGAGAGTTGGCTAAGGATAAACAAAAAGCCAAAACAGGAAACTATGAATACTCACAACAAAAGTTTGACGGTGGGAATCACTCATAGTCTCAACAGAGGTCTACAACCCCAACACCTTCATCAGTTGGTGCTCCATCTCTGAGGTTTTGACTGGATCAGAAAGGTAGGGCATCATGCTCTACGTCTCAAGGGAATTCTTCAGGTAACATGACTTACCCAACTTGTCCAAAGTGAGGTAAAAACTATCCGAACGAGTGTCATGCAGGCAAGGAAGGGTGCTTTAGGTGTGGTCAGTCTGGCCATAGGTTGAAGGATTCCCCTTCTTCCAGGTAGGGTCAATGAGGTAACAACAATAAGACTCAGTCTACAGCTCCAACAGCACTAGCGGGTCGCCCAACTCAATAGGGTGCTTCATTTGTTACAAGTGTTGATCAGCGCCATAACAAGTTTATGCTCTCCAGGCTCGCCAGGACCATGAAGATTATCCTGATGTGCTCAATGGTACGTTACGAGTCTATCATTTAGATGGTTATACATTGTTAGATTCAAGGACTAAGTTGTCTTTTGTAACTTCTTATATAGCAGTAAACTTTGGTGTCAGTTTAGAAACTCTCTCAGAACCCATCTTAGTCTCTACTCCAGTTGGTGACCAGTTATAGCTAGATAGGTATACAAAAATTGCCACGTCACAGTCTCTGAGAAAGTTGCCTCAGCAGATTTTGTAGATTTAGAAATGGTAGATTCTGATATCATTCTAGGCATGGATGGATTGGTTACATTCCTGTTATGCCTCAATCAATTTTAGAACTAGAATTGTTTTGTTTCAGTTTCCAAATGAGCCAGTCATAGAATGGAAGGGTAGTAGCTCACTGCCTATAGGTTGATCTATCTCTTACCTTAAGGCCAGCAAAACTATTTTCAAAGGGTATGTCTATCATCTTGTTCGGGTTCAGGATTCAAACTCTGAAACCCCAACTCTTGAGTCAGTCCCTGTAGTAAATGAGTTCCCATAAGTGTTCCCAGAGTTTCTCACGAAAGGGAAATCGACTTCGGAATAGATCTCCTTCTGGATACCCAGTCTATTTCGATTTCTCCTTATAGAGTGGCTCCAGCTGAGCTTAAAGAATTGAAAGAGTAGTTGAAAGACCTTCTAGATAAGGGCGTCATCATACCTAGTATCTCTCCATGGGGTGCTCTAGTGTTGTTCGTGAAAAAGAAATATGGTTCTCTTAGAATGTAGATTGACTATCGGTAGTTGAACAAAGTCACAATCAAGAATAAATATCCTAGCCCCGGGATTGATGACTTGTTTGACCAACTTCAAGGTGCTAGTTACTTTTCTGAGATAGACCTCAGATCCGGCTATCATCAACTCAGAGTCAGAGATAGTGACATTCTGAAGATAACTTTCAGAACTCGGTATGGTCATTATGAATTTTTAGTTATGTCTTTTTGACTAACAAAAGCCCCTGCAGCTTTCATTGACTTAATGAAAAGGGTGTTCAAACATTATTTGGACTTGTTCGTTATCATCTTTATTGAGGATATCCTTTTTTATTCTCAGAGTGAGGAGGATCATGCAACTCATCTAAAGTTGTTCTGCAAACTCTCAAAGATCGCCAGCTCTTTTCTAAAGTGAACAAATGTGAATTCTAGTTACAGTCCGTTTCTTTCCTTAGTCATGTGGTATCCAACGAAGGGATCCGAGTGGATTCTTAGAAAATTGAGGCACAACACTGGCCCAAACCCACCTCCCCAATAGATATCAGAAGTAACTCGGGTTTGGCAGGGTATTACAAAAGATTTTTTGAAGGATTTTCATCCATAGCTTCCCCAATGACAAAGTTGACTAAGAAGAAATTCAAATTTTAGTGGTCAGATGAGTGTGAGAAAAACTTCTCAGAATTGAAGATTAGGTTGACTACAACTCCGATCTTGACTCTACCAAATGGTTCAGACGGTTATGTGATTTATTGTGATGCATCCAGGGTCGGCCTAGGCTGTGTGTTGATGCAGCGAGGTAAGGTCATAACTTATGCTTCTAGACAACTTAAGGTCCATGAGAAGAACTATGTGAATCATGACCTCGAGCTTGCAGTCGTAGTATTTTCTCTTAAGATTTAGAGACAGTACTTATATGGTGTTCATATTGATGTATTCATAGATCATAAGAGACTCCAGTATGTGTTCACCCAGAAAGAGTTGAATCTTCGTAAGAGGAGTTGGCTTGAGTTCCTCAAGGATTATGACACTAATGTGCTTTAACATCCTGGTAAGGCCAATGTAGTTGTAGATGCTCTCAGCCGGCTATCTATGGGTAGTGTAGCACATGTTGAGGAATAAAGGAAAAAGTTAGCCAAAGATGTTCACTGGCTTGCTCAGTTAGGAGTTTTCTATCATACCCCAACCCAAGGAGAGGCGGACAAGTACCACATGAACACACATTTTACAAGTGACCTATGATGAGAAGGTGAACTACTATGTAGATAGATTTACTACTAAGAAGCTACATATACAACACATGTCGACTAGCTGAACCGATACATGTGACAAGTAAAACTATGAATCCACATGATAGCTTTACAATATCTACAAAGCCTCTACTAGAATCCATGATTGTACCACTATGAAAATACGCAAAGTAAAGACTCAGAAAAGCCCTGAATGAAACTGGAGCTCACCAACAATAGCTGAGTATCACGTGCTTCTATTCGGGATATCTACTAGTCGAGTATCTGTACCTGCAACATGAAATGCAGCATCCCTAATAAGGGACATCAATACGAGAATGTACTGAATATGTAAGGCATAATACAACCATATGTAAAATGATATCTCAAGTTAAACCAAATACAAATAGATAAGGATTTGAGACCACCTTTGCTTATACTTGTGGGATCCTGTATGTTACATTCTTTTATTTACTTTTCTGTGTGTTATAATCTCTTATAAGACATATGATACAAATGACCAGCTGATCTGTGGTTGAAGAGGATGACCCATGCTAGGCATTTTAACCCCTAGGATGCTGTCCTTATAATTTCACAAATTAGGATCGGCCCATACTAGGCTTTCTCCCCTGAGCTGCCACCCTTCTATACCAATTGGGATCGACCCATGCTATGCTTTCACCCCATAGTTGCCACCCTTCTATACCAATTGGGATCGACCCCTGCTAGGCATTTGCCCATGGGCAGCCACCCATAATTATACAGATTGCTTCACTTAGATTCTTTAATATTTGATATTGTTGTTTTGATGTTCATAACTCTTTCGAGATTGTTCTTTTGATGATTATAACTCTTTTGAGATTGCTGTTTTGATGGTCATAATCATTGTGGAGATTTGGAACAATGGACCAGTAGTAGAAGACATATAAATAAGGCCTTACGATAATAACAATGACATGGGAAGAAAAGGTGACACCAACGTAATAGTTAGGAGATTTATGACTCAGTAAGCACTTTGACATCTCAAATTGAAGCACATATCAAGTGAAGACATTTAACATTTAGCCAAGAGATTTTAACTCTATAGGATAGCCAAATACTCAGTAACTAATATCAAATACAAGGTATACTTGAACGTGGAACCAAGGGAGAATGTGGGCAGATTCAACTTAAGGACGGATACATAGTCCAAGTAAGTACATATAAAATGTACAATAGAGCAAGTAGGGATCTTGTGAGGTAACATTATAGTCTAACACAATGGGAGTAATAACCAATAAAGGGAACATATGAACATGTGAAAAGATGACATATATGTTGGAATAGACAGTTGAAGCAAGTTGGCAAGATATGTTCAGATTGTATATCCAACATATAAGCATATGTACCATGTGCAATCTAGGATCATTTTGATTTATATAAGGGGAATACATGCCAAGGGTTAGTACTTTAATGATGAAACACGTTAAAACCTTGTACGCTAATACTTGGTAGAGTAAGCATGTACATTTAGTAATAAACTCATATTAGAGTACTTACTTTAATGCTCTAGGAAGTAGGAACTGCAACTATGGATAAGTCACTATCAAGGGCACTTAGAAAGCTTACTTTGTAATACAAGTATTGGATTCATGCCAAAGAGATAGGAAATCGAATAGCTTTACATACCTCACTTTCTAACCAATACAACTGTTACTATTCAGCCTCCCTTTAGGGTGTTAATCTACAATATAATTCATGATTAACCTAATGTTAGAAGCTAATCACATTAAGGGCCTCGTAATACATTAGCTAAAGACATGACGATCACTAGGCCTATACAACCCTTACAGAAATGGCAAATCACCTCACCCTTCTTTAATATATTAATACAACTTCATACATCCTTTGCCAAGATACCCAAGCTGCCCCCAACAACAATATACATAAGACATGCACTATCAACCCCCGAAAATCTTTCAACATAATAGGAGAATATTGAACTCAAGGATTCATCACCATCCATGAGTTATTTGTAAAATACATACAAAATTCTCCACCCCAAACCTGTATTTAAAGAGGAAAAAAAATGGGCAGTAGTCTTACCTTAATTTCTGGAAATTTGTCCTCTAAACTTGTACTTCAAGAACTTAATCTCTCCTTCAAACTTTTACTTGAAAGGGGAACAATATTCAAGAACCCTAAGGTGTTTTAGGGCTGCCGTGTAAAGCCAAGAAAGACCAAGAGAGAAACTTAAAAAATCTGAAATTTTGCAATTTAAAAATGAAGCAAAAGATCTGATCTTTATCCCTATAAAAAGGAGGTGCATTGGCCGACTTTCTTGGTCAATTTTGGGCCATATATTTTCAAGTAGGTGAACCACCTACTTGGCCTTTTAACTTAGGCCTTTGAGGACCTCAACCCTTGTTGGGCCTTAGTGCCAGTTATCCCGCTAGTCTACTCAATTTGGGCCATAATTAATGTAAGTAGGTGGTAGTGTACTTGTCCCAATCACATGGTCAAAAGAGTCATAGTAGGTGATGCACCTATTTGGTCCTTTGGTTTGGTCATTAAGTCAAAGTAGGTGATGCACCTACTAGGTTAGCTAAGTCAAACAAACACCTCAATATTTTATTCCAATTCTAGACAGACCTTAATACCTTTAACTTAGCTAAAAACTTATATACACTATGTCACTTTAAACTTTAGACTCAAATACCACCGTATGATCTCAAGTTTAAATACTTCCATAGACATCAACTTAATCGGGTCGCATCAAAATCTATGGACAGTTCACTTTAAACCTTTTCTATTGTCACTAGTCACATAGGAAACCGAGTCCATAACTATACCACAAGACAATTTATAAGCTTCATATAAATATAATTAGTACACGTAGAATACGGGGTGTTACATCCTACCCCCTTATGATCATTCATCCTCGAATGATAGGTTAAGCTGGTAGTTTGGTTAACCTTGGAATTTCATTTGGAGATATGCGAGAGTTTCCTTTGGAAATAAGACTAACCAAAATATATATATACTAACCTAAAACACATATACAAGTATCGCATGACGTCTCAATAGATATGGTTTATGAAATAAGAATATGACAAATCAAACCCCTTTCTTGACCATGTAATTCAGAAGATACACAAGTAGAACTCATACAAATAAGGAATTTAATATACCTAAACACAAGACATGCAAATGACATATCAAATGAACAAATGCTAGTAGGACTTATGATCATATAAGGGGACCACATGATCTCAGATCCTTATGTTGATGTTTAGAATGAGGAGGGGTGTTTAGGATCTCTACCATCTTCTATTCCCAAGTATCTTTTGTTATATTCGAGTCCTTCAACAATACTTCAATGGAGGTTACACCTTTTGTGCTTAGCTTCCGGGCCTTAAAAATCAAGAACTACTATATTATGTCCCAATTTTTTTTATATTGAAGTGACACATAAAATCATAGGCCTAATCTATTGAGGCTCTACTTTCCCTTCTCTTTTATCTTATGATGCTTTTCAAAGGCGAGTCTTATAAGAATGCATAACTGTTAATATAAACTCTAAAGTTTTATGCCGCACCTTTAGATAAGGCATTATGCTAAGTTATTTATCTATGGGTGTGATAAAATTTACATATATGCCCAACCCTTTCTGGTCAAAATCTTCACTACATAATGATACAAGGAAATTTTTCCCCAAAATGTTCAAAACTCAAGTCAATAAACACAGAGGGGCATAGTATACAGATAAATAAGTCACATTGTGTATGCCACATAGGTAGACTAGCCCAAAACGGAGCACATTGTATACGGGCATTAAGCTATAGAAATATGTGGTGTACACACGTATATGAACTTTATGGTAGCATGTGAGCGAATAAACTATAGGGTATGTAGGAAATGGACTAGATGAGCACACGATGCATGATTACTAAAGCTACGAAATATATAATATGTAAGCAAGTAGACTATAAGACATGTAGACATATAAGAAAATGAACTAGGGAACACAAATCACATTGAGCAAGTGTGTTATATCGCATGGATAGGTGGACTAACATGCCAATAAGTACACATATGAAATATGAGCAAGTGAGCACATGACACATGGATATAAAAGCTATAAGGCCTGTAATGTTTAAGCAAGTAGGCTATGAGGCATATAATATATATAGAAATAGTTTATGATGCAAATAACATGTAAACAAGTGATATGCGAGTCATATAACCCACAAGCACTAATTTTGACCATAGCATATGATCAATTAGCATGCAGTACCCACACAATATGGACAAGTTTCATGTGAAAAGTAACTGGTGCAATAAATAACATGTAAGGAAAAGGTCCTACGAAAACAATAGCAATAAACAAGGGTGCTCTGAAGCGGATAATACTTACATGCAAGCATTCTATGACATTAGGTAACATGTGAGAAAATAATCCACAAAGGGAAAACAACATACAAATAGATAAGTTATAGAACATGCATCATGTATAATTCTATAACAAACCATCTTTGAAAACTACGAGATACCCTATAGAACCACTCTACCATATTAAGAGCATATCCACTATCTTAAGCGTTAAGTCACAGGTGGGATAGTTCCTTTCATATTCCTTATTCTCCTTAAAGCACATACAATTGATTTTCCCATCTACTCTCTTCAATTTCCTAAGAATTCTTATAGGTGTTCTGCTATTGGGACTTGGCTTCCATCTAGGTCAATATAAATACTACAGTTAAGATAGAAAAAAAAAATCCTCAATAGTTCATCTTTTGGAGTAGGGGGGGCAGGTCAACTTTGCCTTCATTACTAGCTTGTGTTATATCACGCTCAATGTCTGGTGCCTTTTGAAGGTCGAAATATAAAATAAATAGTGAATCTTGAACACACCATAAAACATGAATTCTAATAACAAGTAAATGTCAGGTATCTATAAAGTTATATCATGATTCATAACGTCTCAGAGTTAGTCACTTTGGGCTTAACTAGATAGGTCTGGCCATACTAGTAGATATTTTTTTATAACAAGTGAGGGTGCTCTAACTCTTTTCCCAAGAAAAATAGCGAATAAGAACAACTAGCATATGATTAATTTTTCCTCTCCACTCACTAGACTATGATTGATGAATTACTGCAGGCATATATTAAATGAATCCTATAGTAGCTCTATTCAATTTGATGGAAGTCTATACGTGTGTGTAATTCTCTACTTCTCTTTTGTACTAATTATGTAGATGAACTAGGTCCATGTATCTTCTATCTAGGTAACATTTCTATTCCCCTTTTTTTTCTTGTTGTTATCAAGACCAAATATCAAGACTTGAATCAATATTAAAATGACATCTCTGTCTAATAAAGGTTCACAAAGTTGTTCCCGCGTGCGCAATTATAACTCGTTAGGGTTACAGAGTTGATACCTTTTTATTGCCTCATTCACTTAGCAACCCCTCTTTCATAATCACCTATCTCACTCCTCTATAGCATCCTCATATCCCCCGACTCCTATGTTTGGGGAATTTGACATATCCCATCTATTTATAACTAGAAGCTCTACGTACATATTCGATCCGTGTAATTCAAGCTTCATTCTCACATGCTTCCTATCTAACAAGTACCTTTTAATCAAAACTAGTAGCTTCATGTACTCTAATCCCACTATGTACAAGCTGACTAATCACAACTTAGGTTTAACCAATCAATTTTCCTTTTGTTAACCTTACCCTTTAGTCACATACTAATCCTCTATAGCCAAAACATAGATCATAATAGGAACTACCATACATATATCATTTTCAGCAATTGGCACACTTATCCTTAAGTTTTATAACCTTGAAAAGAATACAAATGTTATTAGTACTTATTAGGCGTGGTTGGCACATACAATATAAAATTCCAACTATTAACA
This sequence comes from Solanum tarapatanum, assembly GCA_029582485.1. Taxonomy (NCBI): domain Eukaryota; kingdom Viridiplantae; phylum Streptophyta; class Magnoliopsida; order Solanales; family Solanaceae; genus Solanum; species Solanum tarapatanum. The sequence continues at coordinate 24,436 of JAJOOB010011852.1, read as the reverse complement.
TATTCGGGATGATATATGGTGAGAATTTGGGCCTTGTCAGCCAATTAAGGGTATCTCTATTAACACTATTGCACTAATACATTCACTTATTAGATTGTGCCACTGCCTTCTTCCAACTAAAAGAAACTGGTTGAACAACATCAATTTTGAGTACATGTGTAATGCCGAAAATTCTATGTATAGCACTGACTAAGAACGAGTGTCCTTTATAGGAATAGATCCTATAAATATGGAGGAAATATAGAACTCAAGAGTTGGTTACATCATCCTAAGAAGATATGCTGAAAAATGCTATAACTCATATATCTAACTAGGTAACACATCATTTTTTAAGCATATGGATAACCGTACTATATCTTTCTCAATTGAACCAACGTGATACAAATGGTTCAAATCCAAATAACAAAAAACCCTTTACATACCTTGTGGAGTGGGACCGTCAAATAAAATAAGCTCAATCTAGTCAAAATTTTGATAACTTCAGATCCTTTTACGTAGGTTGCATATATTGAAGTTTTAGCTATCCTTAACCTTAACCTTAACCATCGTAAGCATAATATGAATAGCATGATCAAGTACAAGTGGAAGTTGACTTCTTAACTTCACTCTATCGCAAGATCTAGATTATGAAGGAAGGCAACATTTCCTAAATGTCCAAGAAACCCCCTAATTATAAATGTGGCATGCAACACATTCATAAGTAAGTCTCTACTAGACACGACTTTGTAGTCTCCCTATAACGAACTGATCTAATACCACTTTTGTCATACCCCAACCTAAGGTGAGGCGGACAAGAACCACATAAACATATGTTTTACAAGTGACCTATGATGAGAAGGTGAACTACTATGCAGATAGATTTACTAATAAGAAGCTACATATACAACACATGTTGACTAGCTAAACCGATACATGTGACAAATAAAACTGTGAATACAGATGATAGCTTTACAATGCTACTAAGCCTCTACTGGAATCCATGACTGTACCACAATCAAAATACGCATAGTAAAGACCCGCCAAAGCCCCGAATCAACTTGGAGCTCACCAATAACTGAGTATCATGTGCTTCTATTTGGGAGATCTACTAATTGAGTACATGTACCTGCAGCATGAAATACAGCGTCCCCAATAAGGGATGTCAGTACGAGAATGTACTGAATATGTAAGGCATAATACAACCATATGTTAAATGAGATCTCAAGTGAAACCAAATACAAATAGATATGCATTTGAGACCATATTTGTTTATACTTATGGGATCCTGTATGTTACGTTATTTTCTTTACTTTTCTTTGTGTTATAATCTTTATAAGACATATGATACAAAGGACCAACTGATCAGTGGTTGAAAAGGATGACCCATGCTAGGCATTTTAACCCCTGGGATGTTGTCCTCATGATTCCACAAATTGGGATCGGCCTACGCTAGGCTTTCGCCCTTGAGATGCCACCCTTCTATACCAATTGGAATCGGCCATGCTAGGCTTTCACCCCTAAGCTGCCACCTTTCTTTATCAATTGGGATCGCCCCATGCTAGGCATTTTCCCCTGGGCTGCCACCCATAATTTTACAGATTGCTTCATTTAGATTCTTTAATCTTTGAGATTGTTGTTTTGATGTTCATAACTCTTTTGAGATTGTTCTTTTGATGATCATAACTCTTTTGAGATTGTTGTTTTGGTGGTGATAATCATTGTGAAGATTTGGAACTATGGACTAGTAGTAGAAGACATATGAATATCGACTTACGATAATAACAATGACATGGGAAGCAAATATGACACCAACGTTGGCAAGATGAATGGACGGTTGAATCAAGTTGGCAAGATATGGGCAGATTTTATATCCAATATATAAACATATATACTATGTGCAATCTTGGATCATTCTGATTTATACAAGGGGAATACGTTCCAAGGGTTAGCACTTTCACGATGAAACACATTTAAACCTTGCATGCTAATACTTGGTAGAGTAAGCATGCACGTTTAGTAATAAACTCATATTAGAGTACCCACTTTAATGCTCTAGGGAGTAGGAGCTATAACTATGGATAAGTCACTACCAAAGGCACATAGAAAGTTCACTTTGTAATACAAGTATTGGATTCATGCAAAAGAAATAGGAAATCTAATAGCCTTACATACCTTACTCTCTGACCAATACAACTATCATGATTAAGCCTCCCTTTGGGGTGTTAATATACAATATAATTCATGATTTAACTAATGTTAGCAGCTAATCACATTAAGGGCCTAGTAAAACATTAGCTAAACACTTGATGGAGACTAGGCGTAGATAACCCTTACACAAATGGTAAATCACCACACCCTTCTTCAATATACTAATACAACTTCATACATCCTTTGCCAAGATACCAAGCTTCCCCCAACAACAATATACATAAGGCAGCCACTATCAATCCCCCAAAAATCCGTCAGCATAATAGGAGAATATTGAACTCAAGGATTCATCACCATCCATGAGTTATTCACAAATATATACAAAATTCTCCACCCAAAACCTGTATTTAAAGAGGAAAAAAAATGGGCAGTAGCCTTATCTTAGTTTCTGGAAATTTATCCTCTAAACAAGTACTTCAAGAACTTAAACTCTCCTTCAAACTTATACTTGAAAGGGAGACAATATTCAAGATCCCTAAGGTGTTTTAGGTCTGTTGTGTTAAGCTAAGAAAGACCAAGAGAGAAACTTAATAAATCTGAAATTTTGCAAGTTAAAATAAAGCAAAAGATCTGATCTTTATCCTTTTAAAAAGGAGGTGCATTGGCCGACTTTCTTGGTCAATTTTTTTCTATATATTGTAAAGTAGGTGACCTACCTACATGTCCTTTTAACTTGATCCTTTGAGGACTTCAACACTTGTTGCGCCTTGCTGCCAATTATCCCTCTAGTCTAGTCAATTTGGGCCATAATTAATGTAAGTAGGTGGTAGTGTACTTATCCCAATAACATGGTCAAAAGAGTCTTATTAGGTGATGCACCTACTTGGTCCTTCGGTCTAGTCAATAAGTCAACATAGGTGATGCACCTACTTGTCACCTACTAGCTTAGTTAAGTCAAGCAAGCACCTCAATATTTTATTCCATTTCTAGACCTTAATACCTTTAACTTAACTTAAAACTTATATACACTATGTCACATTAAAGTTTAAACTCAAATACCACCTTATGATCTCAAGTTTAAATACTTCCATCGACCTCAATTTAATCGGGTCGCATCAAAATATACGGACCGTTCACTTTAAACCTTTTCTATTGTCACTAGTCGCATAGGAAACCGAGTCCATAACTATACCACAAGGCAATATATAAGCCTCATATAAATAGAATTATTACACTTAGAATACGGGGTGTTACAATTGCCTTACAGACACATCTGATAGTAGGGTGATAGTTCAGAATGGATCAGAATCTTCATTGGTCACGGAGGTTAAGGAAAAATAGGATAGTGGTCCTATATTTCTTCAGTTGAAAGGTGTAGTTCATCAGCACAAAGTTGAGGTTTTTTCCCAAGGGGGAGATAGTGTGATTCATTACCAGGGTCGCTTTTGTGTTCCTAATTGAGTGACTTGAGGCAACATATCCTTACAGAAGCTCATAACTCCAGGTATTCCATCCATCTTGGTGCCACTAAGATGTACTGTGATCTACGGAAAATCTTTGGGTGGAACGACATGAAAAGAGACATAGCAGATTTTGTGGCTGAATGCCCTAATTGTCAACAGGTTAAAGTAGAACATTATAAACCAGGAGGTATGACTCAGGAGATTAACATTCCTACATGGAAGTGGGAAGTGATAAATACAGACTTCATTATGTGTTTACCTCGTACTCGCAGACAACATGGCTCCATTTGGGTGATAGTGGACAGAGTTACTAAGTCCGCTCACTTCTTAGCTATCAAGATTACAAATTCAGCTGAGGACTACGCCAAACTCTACATCCATGAGATAGTCAGGTTGCATGGGGTGCCCTTGTCAATCATCTCAGATAGAGGTCCTCATTTTACCTCCCATTTCTGGATATCGTTTCACAAAGGTCTTGGGACTCAGGTAAATCTCAGTACAACATTTCATCCATATATGGATAGTCTAGCAGAACGTACCATTCAGACTTTGGAGGACATGTTAAGAGCTCATTTAACTCACCTTGTCAAGGACCACGAGCCACCTTCACGAGCCGTGGTGTAGACCATGACCCTGTGGTCCTGCCCATAAAGGTGAGGCAGTGGCCATGTTTTTAGAGCACAAGGCTCATTTGTCCAAGGCATCCTCACGAGCACATTCACGAGATGTGAAGTGGACCACGACCCGTGGTCCTGCTTGTGAGGGGTGAGGCAGTAGCTAGGCTACCTCATTCCCCCAATCCCCCATGCCCAAGTCTCCTCCACGAAGGGCTCCACGAGTCATGGTCAAGACCACCAGCCTTGGTCCCTTCCATGAAGTTTGAGGTAGTGGCTAAGGTTTTGGGTGGCCACGTACCTTTTTCCAAGGCAACTCCACAAGGTCTCCCACGAGCCGTGGTCATGACCACGAGCCGTGGTGGTGGCCATGGAGTTTGAGGTAGTGTGCTCAAGGCTGCCCCTTTTTCTTGGCACTTTTCCCTTAGGCCTTTACTCCTAAAACCCCTATGTCAAGTTTATATGGTCTACTAATCTACGAAGAGTCATTTTATAGGTTTTAATCCTTACGTTAGGCTCTAGTTTAACCTACCATTTTTCGGGGTGTTACATTATATCCCCCTTGGGAACATTCATCCTCGAATGACGATCTAGACACCTTACGGAACATGCATGAAAGATAAGAATAATGCACCATGCAAAGGAGGAAACATCATCTCCACCTCCAAAGATAATCAATGCAACACAAGAAAGTAGGAACTACATCCACAATCCGGTATGCACAAAACTCATCAATTCACATAAACATGGGAGGAACTACCTTCTCCAACACAAAACAAGCTCAACACAACAATATGGAGCCAACATGTCATTTCATCAAAATCATAACTAAGCATGTTCATCAATTCACCTCATGAAGTCAAATATGCAATCATCATACTAAAATGCAAATCAACATAAGGAACATATAAATCATGAAAACTCAATTTATGCTAATCATGAATTCTCACAAGAACATGCATATCATAAGGAAATCATAAAGAATACTTATAGCACATCTGACTTCCAAAACACCAACTCAAGAAAACTACTTACCTCAAGTTTGGATAGTAGTAGAAGGAAAAAGATGAGGATAGCGGGACTTCATATCGACCTCGGCCTCCCATGTAGCACCCTCAACTAAGTGATTCCTCCATAAAACCTTAACGGAAGCTACCTCTTTGTTTCTTAACCTCTTAACTTGCTGGTCTAGGATTTCTACCAGAATCTCTTTATAGGAAAGACTTTCATCAACTCCCAAACCCTCTAAAGGAATGATGGATACTGAATCACCAATACACTTTTTCAGCATAGAAACATGAAATATCGGGTGAACCGGAGCCAATTCATTTGGCAAGTCTAATTCATAGACACCCTTCCCAATACGCTTCAAGATTTGATATGGGCCCACATACCCAGGATTAAGCTTCCCCTTCTTACCTAGTCTCATCACACCTTTCATAGGTGAGATTTTCAAGTAGACCCAATCACCAACTTCAAATTCTAGATCCCTCTTTCTAACATCGCCATAAGACTTTTGCCGACTTTGGGACGTCTTCAACCTCTCTCTAATGAGTTGAACATTTTCAATGGCCTCATAAACTAGTTCGGGACCAATTAGAGCAATTTCACCTACTTCAAACCAACCAACCGGAGATCTACACCTTCTACCATATATGGCTTCAAATGGAGCCATGGCAATGCTTGAGTGGTAACTATTGTTGTAGGCAAACTCAATAAATGGGATATGGTCATCCCAACTACCCTTGAAATCTATCACACATGCCCTCAACATGTCCTTTAAGGTTTGAATGGTGCATTCCTCTTGACCATCCGTTTGAGCATGGAAAGCGTTACTAAGTTTAACATTGGTACCAAGCCCTTTTTGGAATGCCTTCCAAAAGTGTGAAGTAAATTGAGTACCCTGATCCGAAATGATAGATGAGGGGACCCCATGGAACTTCACTATCTCATTGATGTACAACTTGGCATAGTCTTCCGCCAAAAATGAAGTCTTGACGGGAATAAAGTGGGCGGACTTTGTCATTCTATCAACAATGACCTAAATAGAATCATGTTGCCTTTGAATACGAGGCAACCCCACAATAAAATCCATATTCACATCCTCCCACTTCCAAGTGGGAATATCTATATCTTGGGACAACCCTTAGGGCCTTTGATGTTCGGCCTTAACTTGTTGCCAATTCAGACACTGTGCTACAAATCCGCTATATCCTTCTTCATACCATTCCACCAATAGACTTCCCGTAGGTCACGGTACATCTTGGTGGCTCCCGGATGAATAGAGTACAGCAAACCATGAGCCTCTCCTAAAATTGCTCTCTTAAGCCATCAACATCCAGAACACATAACCTACCTTTGTACCTAAGCACCCCATCTCCCCCTTGGGATAAAGCCTCAATGGACTTTTTGAGTACCGATTCTTTCAACTCCATTAATATGGGATCAAGGTGTTGTTTTGACTTCACATCAACTACAAAGGACGATTCAAAACTATGATGGACCATAACTCCACCCTTGGTGGAATCCACTAGTTGGACACCTAACCGGGCCAACCTATTGCACATCACTAACCAATTCATTTTGCTCATCTTCTACATGAGCCATGCTACCCATGGACAATCGACTTAGGGCATCCACAACTACATTAGCTTTTCTAGGGTGGTAAAGGACACTCATGTCATAATCCTTAAAAGTTCTAACCACCTTCTTTGTCGGAGATTCAAGTCTTTTTGGCTAAACACATATTGAAGACTATTTTGATCAGTGAAGACATCTATGTGGACCCCATAAAGGTAATGTCTTCATATTTTCAAAGCAAACACTACCGCCGCTAATTCGAGCTCATGAGTTGGATAATTCTTTTCATGTACCTTTTGTTGCCTCGAAGCATAGGCAATCACTTTACCATTTTGCATATGGACACAACCCAAACCCACTCGGGAAGCATCACAATATACCACAAACCCCTCGGTACCCTCCGGTAAGGTCAACACCGGAGCGAAAGTAAGCTTATCTTTCAACTTTTGGAAGCTTTTCTCAGAAGCCTCTGACCACACAAATTTAGCTTTCTTTTGAGTCAAGGCCGTCAACGGAGAAGCAATGGAGGAGAAACCCTCAACAAACCTCCCATAGTAACCGGCCAAACTCAAAAAGCTTCTAATATCGGTAGGAGTTAGATGTCTTGGCCAACTCTTGACCGCATCCGTCTTCTTAAGATCTACCTCAATACCGATGTTCTACATAATATGACCAAGGAAGGCAACCGACCTTAGCCAAAACTCACACTTGTTAAACTTTGCATACAATTGGTGGTCTTTAAGGACTTGTAATACTATCCTCAAATGATCCATATGTTCACCCTTACTTCTTGAATAGATCAAAATATTGTCAATAAAAATGATCACAAATGAATCAAGATATTACCTAAACACCCTATTTATTAGGTCCATGAATGCCGCCGGGGTACTTGTTAACCCAAAAGACATAACCACAAATTTGTAGTGACCGTACCGTGTCCTAAAGGACGTCTTGGGGTTGTCAACCCCTCCTACCCTTAGTTGATGGTAACCCAAACGAAGATCTATTTTGAAGAAATAGTTGGCCCCCTGAAGTTGATCAAACAAATCGTCAATTCTAGGGAGAGGATACTTATTCTTTATAGTCACATTGTTCAATTGGCGGTAGTCTATACACAACCTAAGGGACCCATCTTTCTTTTTTACGAACAATACAGGAGCACCCCATAGAGAGATGCTTGGTTGAATAAATCCCTTGTCTAACAAGTCCTTGAGTTGCTCCTTCAACTCTTTCAATTCGGTCGGAGCCTTTCTATAGGGAGGGATGGATATGGTTTGTGTATCCGGTAAAAGATCAATGCCAAAGTCTATTTCCCATTTGGGAGGAATGCCAGACAAGTCATCAAGAAAGACTTCCAGAAACTCACTCACCATGGGGACCGACTCTAAAGAAGGGACCTTGGACTCATGATCCATAACCCTAACAATATGATACATGCACCCCTTGGAGACCATTTTCCTAGCTTTTAGACATGAAACAAATTGACCTCTAGGAATAGAATTCCCTCCTTCCCACTCTAAAATTGGCTTTTTTGGAAATTGAAATTTTACCACCCGGGTCCTACAATCTATTGAAGCATAAAATGCATTCAACCAATCCATGCCCAAAATTACATCAAAATCGAACATGTCTAATTCTACCAAATCAACCAAAGTGACTCTATGAAACAAAGAAATATGACAACTATTATAGACTCTTTTTGCCACTATCGAGTCACCAACCAGGGTAGACATTGAAAAAGGTTCTAGTAACTCTTCAGGGAGCACTTCAAATTTCATATCCACAAAAGGTGTAACAAATGATAAAGTGGCACCGGGGTCTAATAAAGCATCAACATCAATGGAAAAGACTTGAAACATACCCGTTACCACGTCTGGGGAGCTCTCTTCGTCACCTCAGGATTGAAGAGAATAGAAGCGGTTCTTCTTGGGAGCATCAGAATTTGAACCACTAGGAGGGGCTTGTTTGCCCTCTCTGCCCTTAGCATGGGACAATCTCTCTTCATATGGCCGCTCTTCCCACAACTAAAGCAACCATCCATGCCAACTAAGCACTTGTCATCATGCTTTTTGCCGCACTTTGCACAACTAGGTCTTTCAACATAAGAGCTACCACTATTACCTCCTTGGCGAAAGTTGATGAATTCTTGCATCTTTCATTCCTTCAACTCTAGGGGGAAAAACCTTTCAAGAAAGGTCGACTTGAACAATCCCCAATCTATCGAGCTCTCTCTTACGGGTCTCTCATCCTTCTATTGCTCATACCAAACTTGAGCCACATCTTTCAATTGGTAGGCGGCTAGTTCCGCCTTCTCTTGTGGAGACACTCCCATAGCCTCAAGCATTTTAAACACTTCATCAATAAACCCATGTGGCTCTTCATCCACTTTGGAGCCATAGAACATAGGGGGATTCATTCTTGTGAAATCCCTTATCCTTGAAGCAGTTGTACTCACATTGGGGTTCACTTGAACTGTAGCATCCCTAGTAACTTGAGTCATTAAAGCATGATTCAATGTTTGGAGAGCCGTCCTTATTTCCACATTTGTCGTAGCCCCCTCATCATTAGGAGCTTGAGGAACTTGAGGACCTTGGGGAGGAACTCCCTCATTCACGATCTCCTCTTCCATCCTTCTTGCGGCCGCCCTTCTTGTAGTCATATCTTATATGCACAAGGAAAGGTTAGGAAAAGTACTTCATAGAGTTAAAACTCTAATGCACGACTAAAGAGTAATGAAAGAAGTGAAAGTTCCTAAACATCTTATAGCCTCTCATTCATAAGTGTGGCACACTTCACACTCATGAACAAGACTCTACTAGACGTGGTTCATGAGACATCATCCTAGAATCAATCTAAACCTTGTGCTCTGATTACAAAGTTTGTCACGACCCAGGGGTACCCCTTAGACGCAACATGGCGTACTTGACCCCGAAGGGGTCTCATACAAGCCCTTAGCATAATCATACACATAAAGTCATAAAAATGATAAGGAAAATTTAAAACTTTTACAATCGAAGTCAACTTCTTTTTCATAAACAAAAATAAGAGTCTAGACCTTGTCTCAATCACCATCTAGTATAATAGAGAATACAAATAGGGTCAAATGCCTTTTACATCAATAAAGTCTCAAACATAGAAAGTACAATAGAAGCTAGAAATAAATTATGTCTTGTCCTCCAACCATGAGGACTCACCAAGCCTAGGGAATAGTCAACCCAAGCTTCACTTGAAAGAAGAAGTATGTCTCAACGACCGAAACCTACACTCATAGTAACTGTAGAAAATATGGGTTAGCACAAATAATGTACTAAGTATGGAAGTCATGCACAAAAATCCTTCAAACATGCATAAAAGGGACATTTAGTTGAAGTCATGCCATTATCAAGTTTAAAAATCATTATGCACATTTATGAAGAAACATGAGTCAAACCAACATATAATCAACCCAAAGCCATACTAGTGCAATGCAAAGGTAAGATCCCATAACCCTACCAAATGCTAAGTATCACATTTAAGTCACCAACAACATACATATCTTACTTTTTCCTCATCCATAATCAACATACATAAGTAAGGAGTTATTCATATTCAAAACTTGTTACAGGTAAAGTTAACCTTAACATCCATACATATCATACATACATAATCCATAAGTCTTCATAACATAAGAGAACCTAACCATAACCCCTCTTAAAGTCTACTTGTGCAATGCATAAGTGAAGTTCCATACCCCCCACTCATACTAAGTAGTACCTCCTACGAAGTCATAATTAAAGTCCATGTTCTTATCATAGTTCATATTCGTATCATATAGAGAAAATAACATGAATCAGCATAGACCATGTGAGCTACATGGAATCCGATGTTCTACCCCCACACCGAAAAGAGGTGTCCTACTTGCCTAAGGTAAAACATACATTTTAGCTTTTAGGTGGACCACTAACTAAAGACCTATGTGGGCACATAGTTATGGGATAAGGAGATTGCTTCTAGAAACCCTAACTACTAACGTGGAGGTTTCCATCTCATGAGATAACCATATTGGGAACCCAACTACTAGCGTGAAGGAACCCATCTCATACTCATATCCACTCGGTGCTACGCATAATTCCCTTTAGAATTCATATTAGTCTTTACTTAAGTTCATGGTCATGAGAGAATGCACTAGGCACTCAACCAACATACATCATAATAGCTCATAGATTCATTAGGTGAGAATGTCCTTTCAACCTTAGAATCATCAACATGTGAGTAAACCTTTCACATAGCATTCATAGTGTTTCATGAGAATAGCCTTTCAATCAACACAACAAGCTTATCATAACATACATACATATTTCATGCATAATCAAGTGTAAGGGTATAGGGAAGAAGGATCTTGCATCAATACAACAATAACACAATAGTCATAGGATCATCACTATCTAAGTAAATCACATGTTCATATACAATCCTCATCAACATGTATAAACCCTAACAAGTTGCCCTTCAAGGCTATGAATCAAGATCAAACCTAACTTCTAGAATTATCACATTAGATAGAGAGATATCATGATTCAACAACTTAATCAATGTAAACATAATCAATTGTCAAGCTCCCATCATCAATCAAGCCATACATAGTTCACAATTTAGGAAGAAGGGGAAATCATGGGTCCAAGAGAGATTTTCATCATAAACATCAATACTCCATTAATACAACCATAATTTATTATAACCAACCATAATCAACCATAAATAACCAATTGAAAAGCGTTTTAGAAGGAGACCCATGTTATAGATTGAAAACCCTAGATTTGGAATCTTAAAAACATAGTTTGAAGGGGCTCTTTGGGTGATAGCTACCCAAAGATGAAAAACATCCATACCTTGACTAAGAAACTCCAAGAAATTTGGGGAAGAACATTTGGAATCCACAAACCCTAGCTTCAATAGCTCCTTTCTTTTTCTTTGTGTTTAGAGAGAGAAATATTCAGAGAAGAGGGAGTTTTTGATTTCAATTGGGTGTTTGAGCATTATGACTTAGAATAATGGATTTTGACTTAAAAACAACTTATATACTTCCCTTAGAAATACCCAAAACAACCCTCATGGCTCGAGGTCATGACGTTAGTACAGTCTTTTAAACCCAAAAATCACAACAAATGAAGATGGGTCAATTTTGGAGCCCAAATGGGAATTGTGGGACCCACATCGTACTTTATGCATTTGACTCTTGCAAAAGACACAACATAGTACCCCTAACTTGTGTTCTATTATGCAACACAAGTCGGGGCTCGAAACACATCGAAAATGCAACATGTAAATTATTCACACTTTCCTAAATTTTAATAAAAACATGCAACTACCTCTTTTTAGAGGGTAGTATGAGCAATTATCTCAAACTGGAGAAATAATATGTTTTATATATTTGAGCATGAGCATATATATATATATATATATATATATATTATTGGGAGTAGTATTAAACACTGATATGAGGATGAGTGTTGCTCCCAATTTTAGACACAAGTGTACGGGGCTGCGCAAGTAATATAGTCGCTCTAAAAGAGCTAGATTATCTAACCCAAAGGAAGAATTTGATTTATATTTAAATACTAAGAATGAAATAATTAAATTACTTACAATAGTTAGAAAATTTTGGGGTTGTTCCATGCTTAAGGTTTCATGTATCACATCTCATGTAATGAATTAACTATGACTATCAAATTAATGATTTACTAGGTTGATTTTATGATTATGATCTCCCGACCTCTAATCGCATAATCCAATTGATTGTCTAACTACTTCATTGAGCAAGGATAGATAGACTCAATAGAGGAGCATTAATATTACATCATGTTTAGTAACCAAGTTTGGTGTTCGTTCGAGTGTCAATCCTTAGCACGAATATGAACAAGTGATATGCAAGAGAGATCGACCAATCTACCTCGTCGTCTCCCGATTCCAAGATTAGACAACATATTTATCTCTATGGTGATCAAGCATTAAATACTAAAATAAGAATACAAAAGTATTTTAAACAATAACCAACATTAATTCAAATAAATCGATGTTCAATAATTACCCGTAGCCGCAACCCTAGATCAAGGGTCTTTAGATTCTAAGGTCTAAGAAATGAAAAAAAAAACCTTAAAGTATTGACTTCGCCCTACAAAATCTATTTTTCTTACAAAGTATATATCCTAATAATGATTCTCATGGGCATTTATAAATGTAGAAAACCCTAAATATAATTGTAAGCATTAGGATTTTTTTGAATTTAAATCCATAAATTAATTTGGACTATATTATATTTAATAAAATAGTTCAAGTTAAGTGGCAGTCCAAGTAAAATTAAATGGGCCATCGAAATCATGACATATGTCTGAGTTATATGGAAATCCAAGTGAAATTAAATAAGCCACTAGAATTATGCTATGTGTCAAAGTTATGTGGCAATCCAAGTCAAATTAAATGAGCCACTAAAATTATGCCACGTGTCAAAGTTATGTGGCAATCCAAGTCAAATTAAATAAGCCACTAGAACCATGTCACGTGTCAAAGTTATGTGGCAATCCAAGTCAAATTAAATAAGACACTAGAATAATGCCACGTGTATATGTGACATGTTCTGACCAATCAAATCAAAGCTTTCATCAGAGGAATATGATTGGTCGGTTCAAACCGACCAATCAAATCACATAGGTATACCACTCCCTACAACTATAAATAGAGATCCTCATTTTTCTTAGAGGGGGTGGATAAAAAAGAACAAGAAGCATGAAGAGAACTCGTGGATCAAAGGCAGCAAATTCTCTACAAGTTGCAAGTTCAAGCAATCAAGTTTAAAGTTCAAATTCAAGATCAAGAACAAAGGCAAATATCAATATTCAAGATCAAGTTGCTTGTTCTTACTTATTATTCAACATAACCATACAAGTGTTCGTGATGAATAATTCAAATCCAAATTCAAAAACTAAAGATTCAAGATAAAGCTATTCAAGCCCTAGAGTCTAAATGAAATTCAAGTCCAACATATTTCATTTTATTTTGAAGAATCAGAGGATTTTCATAGAGATTGTGAAACGCACTACATTTTGAAATCAAATATTACACTTTGTTATCCTAATTTTCCAGTCTTGATTATTTATTTTTCTCAGCTCAAAAATTTGTTGTTTACAAATTTTGGCACGCCCAGTGGGACATCTCTACCTCTCATCTCTTAACACTGATCATCAAATTTCAAGAACATTAAAATGGCATCTAAGAAGTTCAGTTCCAAATCTATTGTCGCTAAGACTGTCGATTCCAAGTTTGCCTCGGCGGTAGAGAATCTAATCGATGCTACTATGGAAAGTTTGGGACCCATCACTACGAACAAAGCAAACTTGCTAGGACAACAAACACTTCAAGTGTCGTCTGCAATAGTTCCTATCTTGGGTCTTCCATCTCCAAAGGGGGCAAGATTATTTCCAAATGAATTAGTAGAAAGAGAGAATATAATTGAGGTTGTTGAAAAGAAATTGTCCCAACTCAGTCCGTTTAGGAGCAAGGATCGTACTATTCGAGATGAAGATGATGCTTTGATCCCTCGATCTGCCCCATTCACTCCACGTAACTTGTTCCAATTAGATTTCAATCCGAGGGAAAATCCATGCTGTACTCCATCATCCGTAATGGCAATCCAAGCAATGGTGACTAACACCTCAACCGTTGAAGAACATTTGCCGAGTTTCACAAAGTCAATTCAAGGCCTAACAAAGTATGTGCAAGATCAGGATAATCAAATTTTTAAGTTGACGGACAAAGTTGAAAATGTTATGGAGAGGGCTCAATCCATGCACCAGACAAACGCCCCATTGTGTAAGAAAAAGGAGAATCATCTACAAAGTAAACAAATGATAATGATGAATTGCAAGAATCAACTGAAGGGGGAATTCCCATTTATCAACTGAAAGACTTCATAATGGGATCTAACAAAGATAAATATGATTTCTTTTCAAAGTCATCATTTACATATACCAAGACATACACTTCAAGATTCGATGTTTTGTAGATGCCTCAAGGTTATGAACCTCAATTATCAATAATTTGATGGAAAGGGCAATCCAAAGCATCACATTGCACATTTTGTTAAAACTTGCAATAGTGCTGGAACTTATGGATATTATCTAGTTAAGCAGTTTTGCACTCCTTGAAAGGAAATGCCTTCGACTGGTATATGGATCTCGATGCTGGTTCAATTGATTATTGGGAATAACTTGAACATAAATGTCTCTATCGTTTCTAGAGCACAAGGCGCACTGTGAGCATGATTGAACTCACAAATACACGTCAATGGAAGGATGAAGATGTCATTGAGTTCATCAATCGATGGAGGAATGCGAGCCTCAATTGAAAGGATAGTCTTAGTGAAACCTCTGGAATAGAAATATGCATTCAAGGAATGCATTGGGGACATCATTACATCTTACATGGTATCAACCCCAAATCATTTGAGGAACTAACCATACGTGCTCATGATATGGTGTTAAGCATATCCTCAAGTGGAAATAAAGTACCACCTATTTCTGAGCCTCGTTGGGGAAAATACAAAGCGGAGGTGAAGAAAGAGGGAAAGTTTGCACCCATGTCTGAAAATAAAGAATCAATGAATGTTAAGGCCGCACCTTTGAAAGTCTCCGCAAAGCTAAGCAACAATCAAATTGTTAAGAGCACGACTTATCAAAACAACGCAAGCAAAAAGTTATCTTTGAAGGAAATTCAAGCGAAGGAGTAGCCATTCATGGACTCAGATGTTCTAACAATTTTTGAAGATCTTCTTGTGTTTAAACTCTTTGAGTTACCTGAAATTAAGCACCTAAACGAAACAGAAAGGATTAGTGATCCAAATTACTGCAAATATCATCATTTAATGGGTCATCCTATTGAAAAGTGCTTCATCTTTTAGGAAAAGATCATGCACATACCCCATGAAGGAAAGATATTGCTTGAAGATGAGAAGGAAAATTCAAATCAAGTTTCTATCACTGTTAGCTCACATGATCCCATAGTTCTTTGCAGCTATGTCGAAGTACATAACTGTAATTATGTCCTAGCAACATCACCACCAATGATGATTAAATTTGGTGACATTGAACCACTTGATGTTAGCATATCATTGTTTCTTCCATCGATGGAGGAGGCAATAGTGAGAGGAAACTCTTTAGCAGGAAATCAATCTGGTGCTGATGATGAATGATGGATTTTGGTGACACGATGAAGACACTGCAAAGCAAACTCACGAAGAGAGCCAAGTGAATAAGTGACAAAAGGAAAGATGAAGAAACTACTCAAAACTCAAAGAGTAAAGAAGATTGTGAGAAAATCAAGAGTTGTGGAGAATCATTATAAAAAAACGACGTTCTCTGATGACATTGGAGGAAATCTTTCCAAGCTGGTTCCACACGAAGATTTCTCACTATTACACCAAGGCCTCATGTTGTAACATTGACAAATAAGAAATAATAGTGGAAGAATCATCACCAGATTTACTTCTGTCGCATGAAAATCCCATCAAGTGTCTCTCAGAAGAAGTGAATACTTGTGATGCAAATTTCACATTCACTAACGATGATCTTTTGTTGGGTGAAACATCACATAATCATCCTTTATATATGGTAGGTTTTGTGAGTCGGCATAAAGTAAATAGGATTATGGTGGATTATGGTTCTGAGGTCAACATTTTTCCTATTCGGAATTTGAAAGAACATGGAATCCCGATGAATGAACTATCTCAAAGTTGTCTAATGATTTAAGGGTTCAACCAAGAGGGACAAAGAACCATTGGTGCTGTCAAAATAGATACAAATATGAAAGATATGTGTTCGAGTGAATGGATGCACGTTATTGACTCAAAGATTGTTAGGAAGGCCATGGATCCACGAGAATAAAGTGGTGTCATCTACATACCATCACTATTTTAAGTACTTTGAAGACAACATTCAAAAGAAGGTAGTCGCTCATGATGAACCTTTCACCGAGACAGAAACGCACTTTGCGGATGCAAAGTTTTACTTAAAGAATCATGTCTCAACGGAAACCAAAGTTGATAAATTGATACGAATTAGAAAAGCAGATATCGCAAAGAGGGTTGGCGTAGCAACTTAAAAGGTAGGGGCTATAATGGAAAAATATCAACAACTTTCGAATATGAGCAGAGTACCCAAGACGAGCGATACATCTTCAAGTAAGAGAGTGTCTCCTATTCTCCACTATGTCCCAAAGGCAAATAAGGCAAAGTCCAACCTTTTGAGTTGAAGAGTAAAGGATTTACATTTACTTTCAAGCAAATTGATGCAATCAAATCACCTGCAAAAGTGATAAGGGAATTTGTCAAACCATCAAACCATAATTCATATGAAGCACTTCCTCAGAAGCGTACAATTGAAGGTTTTGACCCAAATGCTTATAAATTATTGGTGAAAGCAGGATATAATCCTGATGAAACCTCTAAATTAAGGAAGCTCCCGCATGAAGTTGTTGAACAGGAAAATCATAGCCTAAATCCTACTCAAAGGATGTTGATAGAATGAGGGTACATTGTCAGACAATCACGTGAAGGATTGGGTTACAAACAACCTTCACCAGTTTGAATCTCTATTAGAACAATGAGCATCAACTACATTACTATGATAGAATAACCAGTGATGTCTAACGAAAGTCCTCCTATGTTTGATCGACTTACTGTCCCATCTTATAATATTTCTATATTTGATCGGCTTGCCGAGTCAACTCAAGAAATTTCAGTGTTTGATCGTTTGGGACCAATGAAGAGGAAATACAAACACCAAGGAGATTGTAGAAAAATGGGAGGACCTGTTCATTCTCAAGAGCACGGTCCACCCAAGAATTGTCCCAGTTTGATTCCTTCTAGAATGAGGCGGGAAGCAAAACTTGTGGTTTTATGTGGGGAGGTCCTAAGAGCAAGAACGCATAACATAGTTCACACTAAGGAGCGGGACGAAGATGCAGAAAGTGTAGGATCATCACATCACATCACAATTGTAACAAGGAAAGTGCTTCACCTCATGCGGAGATTAAGGACAAATTTGTTAATGTTCACACATGTCATCACATATCCTTCAATGATGGTGATCCTCAAGAACATGAGGACGCAAAAGATGCTCCCCCTGAATTTGAGGAAGGTATAAATAATATTGTAGATACCTTAAAGAAAGTGAACCTTGGGTTTGATAACGATATGAGACCCACATATGTAAGTGCCTCATTTAATGATGATGAAGAAAGAAAATACATTGAGTTGCTTATCGATTTTAGAGATGTATTTGCTTGGAGCTACAAAGAGATGTTGGGAATAGATCCTAGAGTTGCAATTCATCGTCTTGATGTGAAACGAGGTATTCGTCCGGTTAAGTAACCTCAATGTCGATTTAGACCAGAACTAGTTCCTTTGATCTAAATTGAAGTCAATAAGCTCATTGAAGAATTTTTCATTCGTGAAGTCAAATATCCTACATGGAGTTCAAGCATTGTGCCTGTAAGAAAGAATAATGTCCAAATCTATGTTTGTGTTGACTTTAGGAATCTTAATAATGCATACACTAAGGATGAATTTCCTCTTCCAATCCCTGAGCTTATGATTGATGCCACGACTGGATATGAGACAATGTCTTTTATGAATGGTCCATCTTGGTACAATCAAATTCACATGGCACTAAGAGATGAAGAACTTACTGCATTTCGTACTCCTAAAGGCATATAATGCTACAAAGTAATGTCGTTCGGTTTATATAATGCTGGAGCTACTTCTCAACCAGCCATGCAAAATATTTTTGATGATATGCTTCATAAAAATGTTGAGTGTTATGTTGATGACTTAGTGGTGAAATCAAGAAAAAGGGATGACCATTTCCAAGAGTTGAGAATGGTGTTTTAACTACTTAGAAGATACCAAGTCAAAATGAACCCTTTAAAATGTGCCTTTGGGGTTACTTCAGGGAAGTTTCTTGGTTTTATTGTTCGACATCGAGGGATCAAAAGTGACCAAGACAAAATAGATTCTATTTTGAAGACGCCCAATCCTAAAGATATTCATGAGTTGAAAAGCTTGCAGGGAAAATTGGCATACCTTAGAATGTTTATGTCTAATCTAGCTGGCAGATGCACAAAAAAATCACTCACTCCCTCAGAACTATGTTTCGACTATATCCTCTTTACTGAGGTACGTAGGCTTAGAGTTATATTCTAAGTTCAGTCACATAAGTGTAAACAAAAAACGTATTTCCACTTTATCTTCTTCATCGAGATACATAGGTGCTTAGAGTTACACCCAAATTTCAATCTCATAAGTTCAAAAAAAAGGGGAGAAGCATATCATTTCAACCTTTCTACGCTGAGATATGATTTTTTTTAACAAGGTCATGCAAATATGAAACGGTTAGCATTTCAGCATGTGAAGTCGATTTCTAAGATTTATCTAGGACAATTCTGAGAGATTGGAGTTACAAAGTTTAGATATGTTTTAGAATATGAGGTTTAGTTTTGATAAATCAAGTCTCTCATGACTCTGATGTTCCCACATCACGATATATATTCTGTACTATTAAAACACAAAGTTGATAAACAATGATTTTTCAAGCTGAAATACAAAAGAAATATTAAATGTGCGATATTAAGTCAATCAAAATGTTTATTTGCTATTGATATTGAGGACATCAACTAATCAATCAAAATGCTAAAAAGGAAAAGGAAATAGAACAAAAAGCTAAAAGAAAACATTAAAATAAGTTAATCTAACATAGCTTATAATTAGCTAAATCTTGAACATCACCCTTTAAGACCCTCTTATCCTCTTCTACATCATCTAAGGCTTTTGTAGTCACTAAAGAAACATCAACGCATTTATTGAACTCATGTTCAACTACCAAGACTTTAGCCTGACATCTTCAACTTCTTTCTTGGCGGCATCTTGGAGAGCTTTTAACTCCTTCACCTTTTTCTTCGCTTCCTTAAGGGATTGATAGGAAACCGATAATTCTTCAGATTTCTCATTCTTTTCATGCAATGCAAGATCAAGGTGTTCCTTGGCTTCCAAATATGACTCGGATTTCTCAAATTCTACGGCCTTATCAGAACGATCGCACTTGGTCATAAGAAAACGTGAGTCTCAAGAAAAACTCTAATAAATCCTTCAAAGGGGAAATATCCACACCAATGGAATCTACATCTTCAAGAATTAGTTAAATCTCATCCTTAAGAGAAGAAGCACGATCTGCATTAAGGTCAACAAGCTTAGAACGGATCCTAGTAAAAGCTCATTTGAAAAAATCCTTACGAAGTTCCGATACGACCTTTCTTCCATAAAAAAAAGACTAGGATGTTGCTGGGTTCTTGGGGGAATTGATTTTGACATTTGTCATAGTTCTTTCATGATAAATATAAGTAACCGTTTGTACTGTTCAAGGTATCAAAAAATATTTCCTTGAATTTGGCCGCTCTACTGACTCAACACTATCTTGAGGCTTGGTTTCCAACACGTTGACATTGCCTGGCTAAAATAAAGAAAAAAAGGGATAATAGTTAGTGAAGTCAATTGGGACCATGGGATGAAAAAAAAAAGTTTAAATTATTACCTCTTTAATAGCTGTCAAAGTCCATGAAGAACTACTAATGTTATCAGTTGTATCCACCACATGTAAATCAATATCTTTTGACATGTCTGGAGGTGGTCTTACTTTCTTCCAACAATGAGTTTGAGTTGAAAACTTTTCCTTTCTGTACTTTTTCATTGGAAGGTCCCTTGATCTTGTCTGGAACACCAACTCTACTCTTTAAAATAGGAGATTGGTTCACAATTAAGACCTTTTCATAATTCTTTTGAAGAGCATCAGAAGTAGAACCAACAGCATTCACCAAAACTTCATATGTTTTTCAAGAAGGGTCCCATGCACCTTTTCTCACAAGGACTTACAATTGAGGGGAAAAAAATTCTTCATGTTGGATCCACTAGGAGGAAATATTGCTTTTGCCCTAAATTTAGTCAACATACAGATTCGTGCAAGCCTTAATCTATCTTCCAAAGAAGCATCACAAAAATCTTGATCCAATCAACCAAGAGCATCTTCAAAAAAGCCAAATTGATGACTGAATATGTGAGGACTATATGGATAAATGATAAATGCATTTCCATCCCTTAATGTAAGATAGTTTGAGCGAACACTCATAAAGAAATTCGATTGATACTCTTTTTCAGTTCCATCGTCACGATAGTGGTGTGCGTGATGCCTATGAACAAATGTTGCATCCCAAGAATTGGTTCCTCCTCCATGTATACACTTTATTGCATCCTATTTTCCAAAATACCTTGTAGCTCCTTCACCCGAAAAAGTAGTCATAAGGGGATCCGCTGGTCCACCAGTTAATAGATAATGGGTCTTAAAGTAAAACGCCAACCAACCATCCACATAATATATTGAGAAACAAGTCTGGACGAGATCAAGTCGCGAGGATCTCGAAATATGTTTAGACATTTGTAAATGCTAGCTAAAACTAGAATCACAAGGCTAACTCTTTGAGCACATGGAAAATGGCAGGCATTTCTAAAAACACCCGAACAAATAAAGCCACATTTCTTAGTAGGGAAAACAAATATACACAAATAACAAGACAAAAAATGCTGCCAATTATGTTTCGTCTATCCTATGACTCTTAACTTGTAACTTATGGAACAAGGCTTCTTCATCGAAAGACCACTTAAGAGACTCATCAAGTACCCTAGTTTGATTGTGAGATGATCTAAGACGGGAAAATTTCTTTTCCTTCCTGGCGGGGGTTGTCTGTACTTTGTATCTTTGTACACCAAAATTCTACCCATTTTTTCATAGAAACATAATGATTATCATTATTTTCTATTTGTCGCTGATGAAAGACGTCAAATATATGCTTACAAGATTTAGGGAGGAACCTTTTTCCTTTTTCAAATGTGCTTGTGAATTCTTCAACATTCGGCACAACGCCAATGGCATGGTTTCTAGTGGCAATACATCATGAACCCATGTATATATCATCTGCTAATACACGGCCAATTAATGTTTGACTAAAAAGAAGCTCTTCAAGCTTTCTCCGCCAGCGGCTTATGTAGTGGTCGGCAACCAGAACAGGAACAGTGGACCTAAGCAAAGGAAAAGTCCTTGTTGCCTGCAAATAGGCTTTCTTCTCATTCCCTCCCCATTTTTCTTATATAGTCCGTATTTTTGTCACAGAAGAGGAGCTGAAAGCCGCTTGACTGTAAGGAGAGGAGGGCATGGAAATTTTACTTTGATGGCACGACTGGGTCTGTAGCTGACAGCGGCAGTGATTTTCTTATCGATTATTGTAGATTAATAAGACCCAAGACTAGGCTGGAACCGAAAAAGACCAGGTTCCACACATATAAGACAAGCAGAAGGTATGGGACGAGCAGTTTCTTGAAGAGATATTACTTAAGTAAAGGGGCGTAGCAGTTCTTCTTTCAAGCTCAAAATAGGCCGTCTCCATATAGGAAACCTGATCTAGGTAGACCACCAATCACATGAAAGTCCCTATGTGATATGGATAATTTTCCGATTGAAGTGAGCAATGTGTTTTTAATAGGACACCAAGCTTCGCAAAAGGCTTTCATGATGTTAGTGTTACGATCATAATTAAAATGTGAACCATACACAACATTATATATTTTTGCGTCCTTCAAAGTCTGGCGACTCCTACTAAGTATATCTTCAGCCCATTCCTAATACCTTGGAATGCAGTGAAACTCTCCATCAAAAGTGAAAGTATCATTCCATCAAGTCTCTCCATTTATGATTCACTGCCCCAAACATGGTAAAGAACTTGCAATATTTTTTGACAATGATTAGAAGAGCAAAGTACCCATGCCTTCGGAGGACGACTATTATATTCTAAAGTCCAATCATCTAGACCAGGAAGTTCCCCTAGAGAAGGCCACAGAGAGGCATACTGACCACCTAATGGCTTCTCTATAAGCAATTTAGTCTCCACTTCACTGCTCTTATGATCTGATATTACAAGGTATTGTGAATTGGAAGAAGGAGATGTCAAATCTTTGAAGTAAACCATGATTCAAACTGCACTAAAAATGGGGACAAGCATTTTATTGGCACTTAAGTTAGTAATTAAATAATCAAGGATATAAATCTAGACAATGAGTAACTATTTCTTTAAGCACAAATCATGCATGTCTAGATAATGTAAAGTCTTTTTTTGCTCATGCAAAGTCTTAGCGTCAAAGGGTGTAAAGTCGTTGGTTGAAGATAATGTGATGCTTTCGGCTTAAATCATATAATCTTCACCTTAGACGGTATAAAGTCTTTGGTTCGGACAACATGATGCCATCATCATAAAACATGTAAAGTCTTTGCCTTAAATGGTATAAAGTCTTTGGCTCGGAAAACGTGATATCATCATCTTAAAACATGTAAAGTATTTGCCTTAGACGGTGTAATGTCTTTGGCTCGGACAAAATGATGTCATCATCTTAAAACATGTAACATCTTTGCCTTAGAAGGTGTAAAATCTTTGGCTCAGAAGACATGATGCCTGCTGCTCAAGCCATGTGAAGTCTCTGTCTTAGACTGTGTAAAATCTTTGACTTAGACAATACAATGTGTATAAATCTTTGACCTAGACAATACAATGTGTATAAGACTTTATTGTACAAGAAGTAATTTTTAAAAAAAGAAAAGGAAAGTGTAGATCTGTTGAGTATAAGAAAAAGTAGGGTCAAGAATACAGATTGGCTCCCTCTTGATGATACCATTTTTCGTAGCGGAACTGGTAGTTGAGAAATTCATGGAAGTGGTAGTGTGGTAGGTGGTAGTGTGGTAGGTGAGTAATTTATTTTTACTATTTTTCTTATAATATTTTTTGTTAAGTGTCTTAATCTTGATATCTCTTTAATATTATTTTTTGGGGTTGCAGAATTCATGGTAAAATATAATAATAATTATTGTAATATTCTTCCGATAGTTGTTTTAATCTGAATATTTTTTTAATATTATTTATGATATATTCTAGATATAACATATCTTGGGTTCTTCGGTACATAAATAAATTTTTCTCCATTAATTGTTCTAATAGTTTTATATCTTCCATAGATTCTATCCAATATTGTAAATATTCGTAGTTCATTTTAATCTGAATTTATTTCTAAATCATACCATTCTATTCTTTTGGAGTCTAAATCATGTAGGTCTATTTCATACCATTCTTGATTTAATATATCTCCTGATTCATTATCATTAAAAAAAATTCCCATATTATTCTTCTTAATTCAATTATTTCTATATTTTAAAGTATATATAAGATTAAAGTTTCGTAGTTTTTTATCATTTCATCATGCATGTATGTAGTCATGTTCATTGTTATGCAGTTTTTTATTTTTTAATTATTCCTTCCTATCATATTCATAATCGATTAAATTCATATTAGATTATTATGAACTAGATTATCTGTTTATCATGTTTTCTTGTCACTACTAGCATCGTACTTTAGCGGATACTTCCTTCTTATCAGCGCCTCAACTTTGTTTACTCCCCTAAACGGCTTTCCTCGCCTACTGGTTTCAACATTAGGATGGCATAGTATAGAAGTTTTCTCCCTGTTTCCAGTGTG
>JAJOOB010011851.1:0-44860 GCA_029582485.1 Solanum tarapatanum | reverse complement strand
GGGGGTAATAGGACCTTAGTAAAGGTTAGGTGTGTCTCAGGGATTTGGGCCATAGGCTGGGGGGTACTTATGCATTTTCCCTTGTTTTTTTTTGGTTTTGTAGTTGTTGATTTTTTTTCTCCGTGTAAAGTTTTTTGGTTTTTTATGTATCTGGGAAAGTGGGGTTTTTATTGGGTTTTTCTTTCCAGAATCGTGTGTGTGTATGTTAAGTATGTAGTATATGTGCGTGGGGGTGTGTAGTGGTGTGTGGGGTAGTGGAGGAGAGGAGTAAGTGGGTAGAGGTTTAGGGGGTAATGGGTAGTTTAGGCTATTTTTATTTTATAAATTAAATTTATATAAAAAGTTAAATTAATTAGTTTGAACTAAAAAGTTAAATAGCCAATCTAAAATTATAATTAAGAATCATTGGCTTATTTAGTAAAATCTAAATTAAAAGAATACATTGTTTTTTTGTAAGTTTTCATTTCTTTTTTAAACAAGTGAACATAAAACTTTACCTAAAAATGTAATTCTATTTTTTGTTGTTTTCAAATCCTATAAAATAAAGTTAATAAAATAAGATAAAAGTTAAAATATTTAGTTAGATTTTTATAAAATATTTAAGCTCTAAAAATGGTGTAAAACTTAAGTTCGGTAAAAAATTACGTGTCTATAGTTTACCCCTCTTTGACTGAAAACACGAAGAGTTTTCAGACAAAGAAGTAGATAACGTCACAAATTTTGACCGGACTTGTATTTGAAGGAAAAATTTATGTGACCGAGTCTTGGTTTTGGACATCCTACATATCCTGGGTAATAAGGGAATCGTGTCACGTGTAGTTTAAGGAGATGAGGTGATGAGTTGGAAGTTAAGTGAGGTTCCATCAAGGGTCCAGGTCGCGGCTCTTGTCCTTACCTAAAAAAATGAAAACTAATAGTCAAAAGGAAAATAAAAGTACAAACTACTATCTATGCAGCTTCTCTTGAGTCTTCACTTGAGTTTTGACTTAGATATATCATCTTGATTTTTTGGGTGAATATCTTGATCTTGAATGGATTCGATGCTTAACTTGCCACTTAGAGTGAGTTTTTGACACTCTTCAAAATGACAATTTGAAAATGTTCTTGAATGCCTGCTTGTTTTGTTGATCAGTAGCTGAATAGAAGTAGGTGTCAGGAGGTCAGGTTGCTACATGCAATTGAGAAGTTGATTCTAGCTATTATGGGGAATGATCATTCTGAAAAGAGTTGAAACTTTGTTCTTGAATTTCCAATCCATGTTTCGCTCGAAGAAACCTGAAAACCATCACAAACAAAAGAAATAAACAAATTTTTTGCCCTAGTTTTCATTGGAAAAAATTTGTGAGTTATTAGCAAATGTGAACTAAAAAAAAACAAATTCAGACTAGAAAGTGCTTATCCTATGAGAAAATAAAAATTAACGGTCTCAGACTAGGAAGTGCTTATCTTAGGAGAAAACAATACTAACGTCACAGACTAGGAAGTGTTTATCCTAGAAGAAAATAAAAAATAACGTCTCAAACTAGGAAGTGTTTATCCTAGAAGAAATAAAAAAATAACGGTCTCATACTAGGAAGTGTTTATCCTAGGAGAAAATAAAAAATAATGTCTCGGACTAGGAAATGTTTATCCTAGGAGAAAATAGCAAATAACGGTCTCAGACTAGGAAGTGTTTATCCTAGGAGAAAATAAAAATAACGTCTCAGATTAGGAAGTGTTTATCCTAGGAGAAAAATAAAACATAACGGTCTCAGACTAGGAAGTGTTTATCCTAGAAGAAAATAAAAAATAACATCTCAGACTAGGAAGTGTTTATCCTAGGAGAAAAATAAAAATAACGGTCTCAGACTAGGAAGTGTTTATCCTAGGAGAAAATAAAAATTAATGTCTCAGACTAGGAATTATTTATCCTAGGAGAAAATAAAAAATAACGTCTCAGACTAGGAAGTGTTTATCCTAGGAGAAAAATAAAAATAACGGTCTCAGACTAGGAAGTGTTTATCTTAGGAGAAAATAAAAATTAACGTCTCAGACTAGGAATTGTTTATCCTAGGAGAAAATAAAAAATAACGTCTCAAACTAGGAAGTGTTTATCCTAGGAGAAAATAAAAAATAACGTCTCAGACTAGGAAGTGTTTATCCTACGAGAAAATAAAAAATAACGGTGCCAGATTAGGAAGTGTTTATCCTAGGAGAAAATGAAAAATAACGGTATCAAACTAGGAAGTGTTTATCCTAGGAGAAAATAACTAAATCCCATTATATAGGAGGGTCCTGCTAATCTACATCCCATTATGTAGGATGGTCCTACTAATCTACATCCCATTATGTAGGAGGGTCCTGATAATCCCATTATGTAGCAGGGTCCTGCTAATCTAAATCTCATTATGTAGGAAGGTCCTGCTAATCCAATTATGTAGGAGGGTCCTGCTAATCCCATTATTTATGAGGGTCCTGCTAAACTAAATCTCATTATGTATGAGAGTCCTGCTAATCTAACTTCCATTATGAGGAGGGTCCTGCTAATCCCATTATGTAGGAGGGTCCTGCTAATCTACATCCCATTTTGTAGGATGGTCCTACTAATCCTATTTTTTCCAGGAGGGTTCTGCTAATCCCATTTTGTAGGAGGGTCTTTCTAATCCCATTGTCCAAGATTGTCGTTCTAATCTCATTATGTAGGAGGGTCCTTCTAATCTAAATCACATTATGTATGAGGGTCCTGCTAATCTCATTATGTAGGAGGGTCATGCTAATCTAAATCTCATTATGAGAAGGGTCCTGCTAATCCCATTATGTAGGAAGGTCCTATTATCCAGGAGGGTCCAGCTAGTCCCATTATCCAGGAGGGTCCTTTCTATACTACGTCCCATTATTCAGGATAGTCCTTGCTACACCACGTCCCATTATTTAGGAGGGTCCTTGCTACATTACGTCCCATTATTCAGGAGGGTCCTTGCTATACTACGTCTCATTATTCAAGAGGGTCCTTGCTATACTACGTTCCATTATTCAGGAGGGTCCTTGTTATACTACGTCCCATTATTCAGGAGTGTCCTTGCTATATTACGTCCCATTATTCAGGAGGGTCCTTGCTATATCACGTCTCATTATTCAGGAGGGTCCTTGCTACACTACGTCTCATTATTCAGGAGGGTCCTTGCTACACTACGTCCCATTATTCAAGAGGGTCCTTGCGACACTACGTCCCATTATTCAGGAGGGTCCTTGCTACACTACGTCCCATTTTTCAGGAGGGTCCTTGCTACACTACGTCCCATTATTCATGAGGGTCCTACTACACAAATTCTTATTATTTAAGAATATCTCGCTTAACAGAATCATCAAATAGAATCACAATTTTTTTTTTTGCCCCAGTTTGCACAAGAAAAATATTATTTATGCTAAATGAGAAACACTTGTACCAAAGAAAAATGCATGACATAGATGCAATTTGGGTGCTTGTTCTCTAAAAATGAAAGATGATAGGGTGTTTGTTCCCTAAAATGCCTCTAGGGTGTTTGGTCCCTAGTAACTAGATTGATTTTTTTATAACAAATAAAAATATTCCCCAATTTTTAAATTGAGAAACTTTGAAACTCTTTTTAATTTATCATTTTTTTTAAAAATGAAATAATTCAATTTCGTTCTTTCACGGATATAAAATTTTATTTTGTGAAACCGAGCCCCTTTGTAAGACTGCCTACGTATCTTGTATAGCAAGAATCAGGTCAAACGTAGTTCATAAAATCAAAATTTATTTTTCCTTTTCTTGATTTTTCCTACAAAAACATTTTTGTGAGAAACGATTCAATTCATGGTTAACAATGTTTTGACTTTAGTTGGTTCCAACACTTAGTATGATGCATATGAATCACCTTTGACTACTTTCAAACAAATTTGAGATCAACTTTGAGTAATCCCTATAGTTTCAAATGGTATCTCAAACATACTTAAGTTTTACAAGATTAGTTTATCTTTGCCTAAATTAAGGAATAGAATTATTCATATTTTCATGTTTCAAGTGCCCTTGTAACAAATGAAGTCTCACATCACACAATAGAAGTTTTCTGATCTTAAGACGTTTTAGAAGTCACTCACACTCAGAAAGATGTTCAGTGCATGCGATTGTGATACCATATGCTTGGCCCTTATGTAAGTATCCACTAATGTGAGAACACCAAAAATGAGACCAAATAGGACTTGTCATTGGCTTGTAATGTAGGCTTAGGGAAATGTAGAATATTCATTTGGGATAAAGTGACTATTTCCTTCTTAAAATTTGCACAATGCTTTCAATGTTTTTTCATTTTCGCATTTGACCTTTGTTTTCTTGAAAGTTCATCCTCATTTATTTTCCTCTTCTTTTTTCTTCATTTTCTCTTCTTTTCGTTGAATTTTTTTTTTTTCGTTCTAGCTTTTTTTTGTCATTTTTTTTTACTTTCACATATTTGATCTATTCACTTTATTACCCAACTTAGATCTTTGACACTGTGTAGATAATTGATAGTGTGTTCAAGGAGGTTGGACCAATGAATAATGCATTTATGCACTTGAAAGGATATATATGCTAAGATGTGGTTATTCATATAAAAATGTTTTATTCTCAAAATGAGAGTTCTATGGATATCATGTCATTTGGTAAGCCTGAAAGGCATAATCGGATAAAAGAAAGCCTATAGTCCTTTTCCAAGTTAAATATTGTTCAAAATTTCGTCTCAACCAACA
The DNA here is from genome assembly GCA_029582485.1 of Solanum tarapatanum. NCBI lineage: Eukaryota > Viridiplantae > Streptophyta > Magnoliopsida > Solanales > Solanaceae > Solanum > Solanum tarapatanum. The sequence goes on along the minus strand of JAJOOB010011851.1, from coordinate 40,132 downwards.
TTCGGGCCAAGTTCTAGATCAACAAAGGCATGCCATTGAACTTTTATATCTAAATCTCACCACACAATGCACCTTAAACAATGAGGTCGAATTTCTTTATTTTTAAGCAAGATGATTTCTCAAATATTACATAAAAATATCAGGAGATACCAAAAGAAGTCGATAGGTCACAACAAAGTTGGACTGTCTTGCCAAATAGTTTAACTTTTTTTTTTTCTTATGCACATTCCTAAACATGTTGGTACCATCTAAGTCAAGAAGTATTTTTTTAAAAAGAGAAAAGAAAAATCCTTTTAAAGAAATAAAAAATTTTATCTCATTTTTTTTTTTAGATTTTAAAATAAGGAAGAGAAACATTTTTATTCGAAATTTAAATAAAATTTTAAAAAACACTTTTTTCTCCCTAGTTTTTGTGATGAGGACTTTCTAGATTTTTTCTTAGTTGGACTGAACCTCAACATAAGGTTGCCTACGTATCTTGTCAAAGCAAGAATCAGGTCAAACGTAGTTCAGGAAGATTATAAACACAACATTTTTTAATAAGGATCAATTATCTTTTTAATTTTTTTTTATAAGGATCACCGAACCCGAAGAGGGTTGCCTACGTATCTTATCGAGTTGAGAATCAGGTGTGCGTAGTTCATTCAGACTAGACAGTAAAAAAAACATTGAGGTATTAATTATTTTTTTCTGACAAATGCAATTTTTCAAAGACTTATGAAAGTAAAATATTTTGAATTTTTCTTATTAACTGTACAAAAAGAAATTTATTTTTTAAAAATTTGGTTAAGTAGTGCGAAATCTTTCATTTCATTTTCTAGAAATGTATAATGTCTTCTAAAATAAGAAATATTTTCTGTTTTCTCCCTTTTTTTGTAAAGATCGAAAGATAACATTTTCTTCACTAATCACACTAAAATGAGTCAACTTATAAAAACTTTCTAAATAAATGCATTTTCATGTAGCACATTAAATGATCTAAGTGGTCAAGTAAGAGACGGATACTTGTCCTAGACGGACCCAACTCTTGTTTTGAGGCTCACTAAGTCAAATGCAAATGATGCAAATAAGTAGAACATACTAGGGATAAGCATGTCTATATTCTATTTTTACTAGGTTCAATCCTGAAGAGATTGGTGTCTAGACTGGCTTACCCGAGTGAACAACTCGAGCCAGGGAGAGGCAATTTATCGGTAGCAGCGCTATTCCAACTTCATTGCTGGTCCAACCCTGCCTAACATGTGTGACTAAAATCCTTCACTGAGTGTCAAGACACTCCAATTTTATCTCAAAAGAAGGTGGATGCATAACTGCATTCCCTGTTACCCTATTTTAAGAGACTCAGATGGTTGCACCAAGAAAGACAATTATAGTTCAACAATATAAAAGTGATATAAGAGCAACAAGTAGCATATTAGGAAATCACACACAATATATCCAAAATTAAATAATAATAATAATAAAATAAAAATCAATATAACAAAGCTTGAATTCTTGCTATTCCCAAGCAGAATCGCCAGAGATGTCGCACCCCTTTTTCCCCCGGCGGAAGGGTTTTTCCAATTTAGGTGACGTTATTAATTTAGTGATTATTTTTTATTTTTTCAGAGTCACCACTTGAAATTAAGTTATGGTGTTACAAGTCACCTTTTTGTTTAATTACTAATCAAAAGGAAATGACTCTTTATTTGGTCTGCGAATTACAAATTCGGTTAGGGAATTCTATTGACCAAGGGTGTGACGCCCCGAGCCTACACCCTGGACATGGCTAGCACTCGAGAACCATTGCTGGCCCCAAGCAAACCCTTGGTTTGGCTTACTTAGTTAGCGGAAGACTCTAAGAATTATTACAATGATCAAATGCACTTCTACTAAACTTGTTTACTAAAATAACTTAGTACATTTAAAAGTCAAACATTCAACTTGGCCAAAATGACAACTCAAGTCTTAACATAAGAAATAATCAAGTGAAGACAATTGAACTACTAACTGTCTATGAAGCCTCTAAAATAAAGAGGGATGTCGAGACAGGACCCCTAATCATCCTAACAACTGAAAACTAGAAAGCAATGTAAGAAGGAGCCCTCCGAAAAGCAAGGAGGCTCACCAATTGACTCTGAGTGCTCAACCTGATCAACGAGGCACTCGATGCTGATTTGCATCATAAGACGATGCAGGCCAACTGACATCAGTACATTGAATGTAAGAGTATGCGAGTTGGAATTCTAATAATACATAGGCTTGAAAAGAATCTGAAAGGAATACTTACCTTGGCTTTACTCAACTCATGAATAACTTAACTCAATATAAAGCAATAAAACACATGTAATATATAAAAAACTTTTAAAACAGTAGCAAGCAACTCAGTTCGTTAAAGAAATGTAATAGCAAACTCAACTTTACTCATGTAATAAAGTAATATAGTTTATGTGGGAGTTTCTCTAACCGACAACCACCACGATGGGCCTAAGTGATGATACATCGTCTTGCCCACGCGGCCAGAACTGTCCTATACTTTGCCGTCATATAGAACACCTTAACTAAGTGGATCCACTAGTCTATGCTAAAAAACACTTAAGGAATCATCTAAAAAGTATGATCCTTTATTACCCATGATGGCTACATGGTTTATGAAGAATTGAGTTAATATGAACTCGCATCCCCATATCGATGCTCAATACTACTCCCAAAAGTATACTTAGCTCATATGTTTTAAAACAAAACTTATTTCTTTGGTTTGAGATAATTACTCAAAACATAGCTTAAAAGCTCTTTTGGAATCGATGTTCCCCTTCTTGCTCAAATGTGAAAATATTTACTCTTTAACTAAAAACTAGCTCAAAGGCTCTTTTGGAAATCAAAGTTTCCTTTCTTCTGTAAATGTGAAAACATTTTACTCTTTGGGAATACATAGTCCCGATATACTCATTTGAAGAAATGAACTTCAAACTTTACTCTTTACTCAACTCAAAACTCAAGTCTTAAAACAAAGTTAAAACGTTTATGAAAGACTTTTGAAAACTCTATGAACTTCTCTTAACCTGACTACTTACTTGACTCTTAACTTTTCTTGAATTGAATTATGGATTCAAGGATTGTGATTTGGGATAGGAACGATCTCATGATGTTTAGTAGTGTTTTTAGATAGTTAAACATGAGAAAAGATCAAGAAAGCACTGTCTGGATACTAGTCCGCGATGCGGAGATGTATTAAATCTGTGACTGCTCCGTTCCACGAAGAACTTTTGCTAAATCTGAGGAGCAGGTCCGCGATGCGGAGCTAGTGCCCAGATTCGCCTGACTATTTTCCTTCTTCGTTTTCCAGCCCCAATTCGCCTAAACTCGGTTCTTTTCCCAAATTATTTTTAGATTCAGATACCCAACAAATGTACCTAAGAGCCTAAATCCAAACAACTCTATAATTTGACGTAATGATCTCATAAACTTCTCCTTCTCATCCCAATTCAAGAACGACATCAAATTCAAGAATACATACCAAGAACATCAAACTTCCAAACTCTTTTAGGAAGAATTCATGCTGAAATAAACATGCTTGGTACGTGGGTGAACAAACCCAACATTATGAAAGTCTCACATACCTCGTAGGGATCACCCCTTGACGAAATCCACAATCTTAGCTTTGAGAATTGTCGATTCTTGCTTCTTCTCCTCCTTTCTCCTCTTCTTTCCTCTTCTCTAAAACCCTAACTCAATTTTTCAAAATCATAAATTGACCAAGTTTCATTTAGACCCCTAAGTAATTACCAAAAACGAATTAATTTAATTGGGAATGGTAAAGACCAAAATACCCATCCAAAATCCGGTTTAGACTTTCCTTACTTGAACAACCCAACTTCAAATGGGCATATCTCACTCATACCTACTCAGAATTACACAAACTCGGTGGCGTTGGAAAGATTATTCTAAGATCTTTCCTACGATATCTGGAAACACACCTAAATCATCTTGAGCTAGGAGTTATGATCGTTTGAAGTTGACCAAAAACTCAACTTAACATACTTAACAAATTTTCCAGATTTCTATTCTTTCCAAAAATTGACTATTTCCAATTCTTAACTTCTTCCTAGTTATTTCAATTTGTGAGATATTACAGAGGGGAAGGTATTAGGCATCCCTCGAGTCCCGTGGTTCTAGCACGGTCAATTTTATTGACTTATAGTTATTTTAACTATCTTTTGGATATATTTTTATAGGCCATGATTTTCTCGCATTTTTTATTTGTTGAAATTTTATTTGGTCTCGACCTAAATACGTAACCGCATTCTTGGTCTTGATATTTAGAGACATAACTGTCTTCTTTGCATCACGCTTAATAATTTTATCTATTATAAGTCTTAATTTAAACTTATCGAAAGTGGACTATTTAAAATAATTTGACCAAGGTGCGTCACCACATCCTTGAATTTCTTTTAGTGTCTCAAAAAAGATGTGTAACCACATTCTTAAATGAAATCATTTTTTAAACATGTCTATATTTATTTGCCTACCAAAATTCGTTTGTCAAAATTTTTAAGTGTGAATCAAGTGGTGCCGAACTACAATCGTTCAATCAAATTTTATCCATCTTTAGTTATTTCAAAATAATATCATCAATATCTCGTTATTTAAAATAATAATGATAATCGTATTTCATCTTAGACATGCATACAATAGTTAGTATACCGATTGTAATTGTCTTATTATTATTTTTGTTAGCACCCAAAAGATCAAGACAACACACATATTATATCATAAAAAATAACTTAATACTTTTCTTAACACGACCAAACAAAGAATTAATTCAAATTAGTAAGACACGAATATAAAAACTTTGATAATTAATTAAGAAAAAAAAAGCTAGGAATGGACTTTTAAGCATATAAGAAATACTCACATGTCATATACCATGTTAGGATATATTTCAGTATACAACATTAATAATATTAACGGGTTAAAAACATGCGAAATCTGAACAACTTCAATATATTGAAATTAATTCTTGCACAATCATGACATAAAACTAATACAAAAATAAAATAAAACAAAGTGTTACCTCTTGTGAAAATTATTTCACGAGAAAGGTTCAGGAACCACGAACTTGAAATCGCGAAAACAAACCTCGAACTCCAACCTTTGTTTTATTTCTAAATGTTGTGTTTCTGCGTAAATATATTTTTTTTCTTTTATCTTTCTTCTCCTTCTCATTGCTGCATTTTATTTTATTTTTTGTGGTTTTGTAGTTGTTGATTTTTTTCCTCCGTGTAAAGTTATTTGGTTTTTTATGTATTTGGAAAAGTGGGGTTTTTATTGGGTTTTTCTTTCCAGAATCGCGTGTGTATGTTAAGTATGTAGTATATGTGTGTGGGGGTGTGTAGTGGTGTGTGTGGGGTAGTGGAGGAGTAAGTGGGTACTGGGTAGAGGTTTAGGGGGTAATGGGTAGTTTAGGCTATTTTTATTTTATAAATTAAATATATATAAAAAATTAAATTAATTAGTTTGAACTAAAAAGTTAAATAGCCAATCTAAAAATATAATTAAGAAGCATTGTCTTAATTAGTAAAATCTAAATTAAAAGAATACATATTTTTTGTAAGTTTTCATTTCTTTTTTAAACCAGTGAAAATAAAACTTTACCTAAAAATGTAATTCTATTTTTTGTTGTTTTCAAATCCTTTAAAATAAAGTTAATAAAATAAGATAAAATTTAAAATATTTAGTTAGATTTTTATAAAATATTTAAGCTCTAAAATGGTGTAAAACTTAAGTTCGGTAAAAAATTACGTGTCTACAAGCTATGTGATGATACAACGTCTTGCCTCACGCTGTCAGGGCCATCCAATACTTTGTCGGGGTATAGAAACTACTACTAAGTGGATCCACTAGTCTATGCTAAAAAGCATTAAGGAATCATTTAAAAAGTATGATCCTTTCTACCCACATTGGCTACATGGTTTATGGAGATTTTTAGTTATCTGAACTCGTCCACATTTTGGTGGTCAATACTACTCCCAAAATATAACTAGCTCATATGTTTAAAAACATAACTCTTTCTATGGTTTGAGATTATTACTCAAAAGTCTTTCTCTTAAAAGAGATGGTACTAAAATTGCTCATGACAACTCTTTTGGAAATCAATGTTTCCTCTTATCTTAAATGTGAAAATATTTACTCTTGGGAGTACTTAGTTCCCATATATCATTTTAAAGAAAATGAATTCGGCTCTTGTCTTTCTCAAACTCAATGCTTAAGTCTTAAAACAAGTTAAAAATAATTGTAAAAGACTTTTTAAAAAGACTCGAAGAACTCTCTAGCCTTGATTCTTAGCTATGCCTTGAATTTGAATTATGGATTCAAAGATTATGATCTTCTGTTATGGATGATCTCATGATGTTTAGACGTACCTTAGAGTATAAAAATCAACTAGAAAACATAGGTATGATTTAAGGAAACTCAAACGGAAAGAAGTGGGAAAGGGTAGAGGACTTGGAGACCCTCGTACTGAGTGGCACAGGGCGCTATAGAGTCTGGGTTGGGGCACACTAAGTGGCACGGCGCCCCAGAGCCCAAACTATAGACCCTGATGTGGGGCGCACTGAGTGGCGCAATGCCCCACCCCTTTTCCCATAAAACTTGATGAATTTCCTTGCTCGTTTTCTAACCCCAATTCACTTAAAATCGAATGGTTTCTTCCCCAATCACTGAGATTCGAATACCCATCATTAGTGTACAATAATTTACTCTAAAACAACCTTAAAACTCATACGATTAACTCAAGAACTCATCAAAACCTCAACAATCAAGATTTATGAAGGAAACTTCAACGAGACTCATCAACAACTCAAATCTTTTACTTTCTAGAATGAAATTATGCTGAATTAATCATGATTGGCGCGTGGGTGAACGAACCCAACGCTATGTGAACTCACATACCTCTGAGAGATCAACCCTTGGCGAAATCCGCAACAAAATCCTCAAGAACTTGACGAACGCTTGACATTTTCTCCTTTTCTAGAACTTCTCTCAAAACCCTATCGTAAATTTGGATTTTTAAAACTAAACCAAATCAATTTAGACCCCTAAACGCCTAATTCTGATTGGGTAAGGAAAAGACCAAAATACCCCTTTTAAATCCGGGTAACTTTCCTTAACTGACAGACATATTTTCAAATGAACATATCTCCCTCAACCGAGGTCAAAAATTAGCAAACTCGGTGGCGGTTAAAAGATAATTCAGAGACTTTTCATTTGATATCTTATGGTCCACCTAATTTATCATGTACTAAAAGTTATGGCCATTTGAAGTTAACCCAAAACTCACATTTTAAGCTCAACTTGCAAAATTTCAGATTTTTCTATTTCCGATTAAGTTTCTTTCAAATTCTAGTTCTTTCTAAGGTAGGATGTTACAGGTTACTCAAGGGTCAAAAGTAAAATGCCCCTAAGAATCATGAATAAAAATCATAGGATAAATATCAAATACATGCTAAAATTTTGTTGGTATACCTGTAGCAATAGGTTACATGGCTGATTTATTTTTAAAAAAAATCATAAAGAGGTGTTATCAGTACTTCTATTTGAGCCATTGGTTTTGATGTTGTATTCTGAGATTCATTCTCTACTTCATTTAACTACTCTCCGGCATGAGTAATACAAGTCTACAAATGTTTCTTCTCAGACAACCCTAGCACCAGGAACTCAGCCTCAACGAATAGCCCAAGCCCAACATTCCAAAATCTAGGAATAGTGTATCATGCCTTTAAAATGGTGGCAACCTGACATACAACCGATCGATAGAACTCCAAGCATTTGGAATAAATCAGATTTATTCAGTAGTAATAGAACTTCTTATGCAAGTAAAAGGACTTGTGATAAATATTTTAATGCCTTTTGACAAATCTTAGGTAAGTAAATGCACTTAAAGGAGACCTAAAGTTAAGTAAATATTGCCTTGTAAAATTCTCACGTGTAGTTCCTATTTCAAATCATTATCTACAGTGTATGATGGGAAAACGACTTCCATGGAAGTAAGGCAACCTAAATCATATACAATGAGATGAGGGCACGCTAATGTCATTCGCTAGTTACTCTATAATATGATGGAAATGCCATGTTACATGTTTGAATCTACCTCTCATGCGAAGGATTTAAGGTGAGGTAAAGGTAATTTAAAGCTATGATATAGTACTTTCCCATAAAACATGCTAGCACGGAGATCAGATGACTATTACAGACAAAATCAAAAAGTTATATTCTATTTAACATTAGCTCTCACATATTCCAAGAATTACTTACTTGTAGCTAAAACAAAATTTAATGTATGAACATATGTGGTTGAATAATCAATTATCAACATCTATTGTTGTTAACTCTCTCTAAAATAAGAATAATAGGTGAAGAAGTGCTTAACGAAAGAACTTGGCATAGAGATAGAGAAACAACTAACAAGCTTATACTAAATCATTTGGTTAGTTAATGTTTTTTAGAAGGAATACAATCCCTTCCCTATAAACGAGAATCTCTCTGAAATATGGTAGAAAATTAGTAGGTAGAAGTGCATTTGTCTTTGTTGAATCAGTAATGGAGATTCACTAATTGAGGAAGAAGAGAGAAACAAATCTATATTGAGCTACAGAACTAAAGTGAATGAATTATTCATCTTTGGTAGTATCTATTCTATTTATAATACATCACATCCAAGCATTTAACTAGACTGGTAGACTTAACTTAACTATAGTTAGTTGTAACTACTTTTACTAACTGTATCTGTTACTGACACATACTAACAGATTCTATAGCTAATACTACACCAACTCCTTGCTTCATAACACCCCTCCTCAAGTTGGTGGCTGAAACAAATCTTTTACCCCCAGCTTGGACATTAGGTGTAGATGTGTTGCTTTCCATAAGCCTTTAGTAAGTAGGTCTGCCAACTGATCTCTTGTTGATACATGATTAGTCTTGATCATTTTTTGTTGTCGTTTTTCTCTGACAAAGTGACAATCAATGTCAAAATGCTTGGTCCTTTCATGAAAAATAGGATTGGATGCAATTTGGATTGCAGCCTTACTATCACAATAGAGTTGAACTGGCTGCTTGATGTTTACCCCTAGCTCCTTATATAGACCAATAAGCCAAGTGATCTCTGCTACTGCTGATGCCATACTCCTAAATTCAACTTCAGCAGAACTCCTTGCTACTGTCTCTTGTTTCTTAGATTTCCATGATATAAGTGCATCTCCAAACTTCATCAAGTAACCTGTTACAGACCTCCTTGTTTGTAGACAAGTACCCCAATCAGAGTCACAGTAAGCAATAAGTAATTTTGAGCTTTGAGCAGGCATAAACAAACCTAGACCAAGGGATGTTTTAATGCATTTAACTACTCTAAGAGCTGCTTCCATGTGAGACTCTTTTGGAGCATGCATATACTGGCTCAAGACTTGTACTGCAAAGGATATGTCTACTCTGGTCATTGTTAGATATAACAGCCTTCCCTCTAACCTTTGATATCTTCCAATATCCTTCAAAGGTTTATCTGTTGAAGTAACTTCTGATCCATGTACATGTTTATCATACTCAATAGATGTCAGCCTTACATTAGGATCCATTGGTGTATGAATTGGTTTTGCACAACTCAATCTCATTTTAGAGATTAGTTCCAAAGCATACTTGAGTTGATTCATCACATACCCCTCCTTGGTTCTAGCAAACTCAATGCCAAGAAAAAATTTCAGTTCTCCCAAGTCTTTCATCTTAAACTTAAGTTTTAGATCATTTCTAGTCTGATCAATCAGGCTACTACAACTACCAGTTACTAGAAGATCATCTACATATATCAAAACCACCACCAATTCTTTTCCCATTGTTCTAGTAAACAATGAGTAATCATAATGACTTTGAACAAACCCCAACTGAACTAATGCTTCAATTAACTTCAGATTCCATCGCCTAGGTGCTTGTTTGAGCCCATATAGAGATTTGTGTAGTTTGCAGATTTTGTTAGACCCCTCCTATCTGCAAAAAACCAGGAGGCACAACCATATAAACATCCTCAAGGAGATCACCTTGCAAGAAAGCATTGTGCACATCCATTTGAAAAACCAACCAGTGTTTAGCAGCAGCCACAACTAGGACAGATCTGACAGTATCCAACTTGGCCATAGGGGAAAAAGTCTCAGTGTAATCCAAGCCCTCCTTCTGATGAAACCCCTTAGCAACTAGTTTGTCTTTGTACCTTTCAACATCACCTGAGGCTAAGTACTTCACCTTGAACACCCACTTACAACCAATAGGGTGCTTGCCAGGAGATGGCTTAGTGATGCTCCAAGTATTATTATCCTCCAAAGCAGAAATTTCAGCTTGCATGGACTCTACCCACTTAGGTTGGACTACAACTTCTTCAAAAGAAGTAGGCTCAGAAATACTGGAGTAAGCAGCTAATGCTGCACCATAGGAAGCAGTGAGATAAGCATAAGATACATGATTGGAGACAGGATACTAGCAGGAGGCTTTAGGCTGAGTTGTCAAGAAATCTTGCATCCATATAGGAGGTTTATTGGATCTAGTAGACCATCTTAATGGAACAGTCTCAGAGGGTGTCAATGAAATAGAACAAGGATCACCTAATACATTCCCATCATCAGTAGAAGAGTCAGCAGGAGGATCAAATCCACTGACAGATGAACTAGAAGTAGAATTGTTCTCAGCAAGACTGGGATCAAAAACCAACAATGAAGTCTCTTCAAGGAACGGCAGGACAGGAAATAAAGGGGGACAAGCAGAGCTCATATGCTTGAAGGGGAATACTGCCTCTTTAAACACCACATCTCTACTAATAAAGAAATCTTTGGTAGCTAAAGCATAAAACTTATACCCCTTTTGGAGAGTAGAATAACCAACAAACACAACAGGAACAGACCTAGGAGAAAACTTGTCAACTTTCCTCACCTCAGTGGCAAAAACAAGACATCCAAACACCCTTAAATGATCAAGGATAGGGGGACCTTTATACAACAGATCATGAGGAGTCTGTCCTTGCAGCACAGTAGATGAAAGTCGATTTATTAGGTAAACACAAGTGTTAACACATTCACCTCAAAAACGAAGGGGGAAGAGTAGCCTAAAATCTCAGTGACCTAGCCATATCTAAAATGTGTCTGTGCTTCCTTTCCACTACCCCATTATGCTGAGGAGTATAGGTACATGAACTCTGATGGATAATACCGAGAGTATGCAGTAAAGTAGTGACCTATGAGTTGAAGAACTCACACCCATTGTTAGATCTAAGCTTTGATCTGAGTTGAAAATACATTTTTTACCATCGCAAAGAACTGAGTTAAAGCAACAATTACTTCAGCCTTAGAATTTAGTAGGAATAGCCATGTATATCTTGAGAAATCATCAACCAAAGTAAGAAAATATCTCTTATTATCATGAGTAGGAACTCTATAGGACCCCAAACATCAGCATGCAATAGTTGAAAACATGCAGTAGTAGTATTGCTCAAAGGAAATGATAGTCTGGCTTGCTTAGCCAATGGACATATAGTACAATTGGTAGAAGAACTAGATGGAAAATGTTTGAAACAACTAAGTTTTTTGATAGTAGAAACAGGCACATGACCAAGTCTTTGATGCCAAAGAGACATATCTAATCTACAAGACTGAGAAGAAGAAATTGCATTAGCTACATGAACTGAATCCTGTGTAGACTTCAATGAATCTCCTGAGATCAGCTGACTATCAACATGCACAACATACAAATCATTCTCGAGTCTGCCAGTCCCCCTCACAGTCCCACTTGAGAGGTCTTGAAAGATACAAAAATTAGGATAGAAAAGGACACAACAATTGAGCTCCTTTGTTAGTTTAGATACTGACAACAAATTGTAATGGAAGGAAGGAATATGCAAAACATTGGAAATCTCAGTCCCTCCAAGGACCTGAGAAGAACCAATGTGAGTAACATGAGCAAGTGCACCAGTGGGTAGATGAACTTTGTTACATGAATTATTCTGTAAATAGACTTGTGGTGTGATCAAATTCTCATTATGTACCATATGTTGAGAAGCTCCAGAGTCAATAATCCACTTATTATTATTAGTAGAATGCATCATACCTAATGCCATCAGATTGTCACAGTTGGTGTTGGCCTTTGCCTTCTCATTCTGTTGATCCAACATGTGTAGTAGTTATTGATACTGCTGTGGAGAGAAGTGAGGATGCTGCTGAACCTGTGGGTGCAAATGAGCTAGTGGAGACTGCCTATTAGACATAAGAGCATGAGAGGTAGTAGGAGACAAACTACCACTGTGAGACATCCCAAGAGCACTTGGAGTTGATCCTTGACTAGTATTTGCTGAATACTGCCTCAACTGAGTAGTATCAGCATTAGCACCCACACGATTAGCTGTATGAATAGATCCAAGTGGTGTTTTCTTCTTACCCTTTTAGTCAGTAGGATAACCATGAAGTTTATAACAAGTAGCTCTGACGTGACCTTTCCAATTGTAGTAGTCACAATAGAGATTGCTAGTAGATCTTTGATGAGATCTAGAACCAGATCCTGAAGGAGGATTAGGTCCTGAGTATGAACTAGAGCCTGATCTAGGTGCATGACTCTTATTATTGCTGAAGAATGCCATGCCATCATTCACCAAACCATGATTATCAGCACTTACAACATTGGATTTACCAAGCATCCTCTGGCTTTCCTTAGCCATAACCAGAGAGTAAGCCTTGTTCACACAAGGTGTTGGATCCTGCATCATAATTTGACTTCTACACTGATTATAAGACTCATTTAGCCCTAAGAGAAATTGCATCAACCTCTGGTACTCAAAATGAGCTGCATAAGTCTTAGAAACTTCACAGGCGGAACCAGGACATGGCATAAGAGAGTCAAATTCCATCCACAATTCCTTGAGTTTGGAGAAATAACTAGACACAGGCAACATTCCTTGGCTAAGTGTAGCAATCTCCTTGTGTAAATAGAAGATCCTAGAGCCATCTACTTTGTCAAATCTCTCTTTCAAGTCAGTCCATACTTGTTGAGCACTACTAGCATAAACTATTCCACTTAACAGTTCCCTGCTTACAGAGATCATAATTTTTCCCAAAGATCATGTAATGAGACAACAAACTTATCCTTTGAATATTGACCAGTAATGAAACCTAACTTCCCTTTTCCTAGTAGTCCAATCTTCATAGATCTACTCCATAAAGAATAATTTTCAGATCCAGTGAGTTGAATTGAGACCAAGGAACTACCTGGAGTATCACATGCCTACAAATGAAGAGGATGATGAGCATTGACTCCTGTATGAGCTCCCGTAGTTCCTGAAAGAGGTCCTGTAACTGAATTAATGGCAGTTGCATCCACCATTGCAAAAAACTCGAATGAACTCTGATCTTCACTGCTTCTGGGACAATGCACAATACTCCTTCACGAGCCTACTATTGCACTGAAAATAGAGAGATACTCAGAGTGATACCTCGCGCTCTGATACCATGTTGGATCAGTAATGGAGATTCACTAATTGAGGAAGAAAAGAGAAACAAATCTATATTGAGCTACAGAACTAAAATAAATGAATTATTCATTTTTGGCAGTATCTATTCTATTTATAATACATCACATCCAAGCATTTAGCTAGACTGGTAGACTTAACTTAACTATAGTTAGTTGTAACTACTTTTACTAACTGTATCTGTTACTGACACATACTAACAGATTCATAGCTAATACTACACTAACTCCTTGCTTCATAACAATCTTGTTGTCGATAGTAGTACTCGTAGGACTTCTATGCAAAAGGTATTATAATAAATAGATTTACCCAAGAGTTTAACAAAGAAATAATTTTTTTTCATTGTTTTCTAATAGATTTGAGAAGTCTAGGAGGAAAAATGACCTCTTCAGAATCGTGGAATAATTCTCGACAGTAGAATTTTCTTTTAATTCAATTTCCTCACATATTAGAAAGGATTTTCAACATCTGGATCAAAACATTGAGCCTTTTCCACTATCCCCATCAATGCCTCGGTAGAGGATCCTTAGGTCAATTTCCAGTTACTTCATTCTTAATATCATCTTGCTTATGCTGATTAATTAATAGCCAAAGATTCACCAACAATTTCATCATCCATTTGTAAATCTTCAATATCTCCATGTTTCATTCTCTTATTTCTTTGATGGAGTAACTCATGTTCATTCAAAGAAAGATCTATTTGCTTAGTGCAGTTTGTTTCAAGTCATGTTCATATTCAGTGACTATTCAATCCAAAAATTGATCTAACTAATAAAGGAGAAATTATAGAACACAATATTCATGTTCAATTAAAATAGTAAAACAAAGGGTAGAGAAAGATAATCAAGCAGCAACAGAGTTTGTTGGAATGAACTGAGTTACCCAAATACTGAACAGTAGAGCAACAATGCACCTTGTTTGCGGTATAATTTTAAAAGCCATAGAACTTGATTTGGAGGTTGCTGCCAAAAATTGCATGATAACTTCATGTCTAGTTGCCTATGCTTTTCCTTTTTGGAAGGAACAAACAAACCTTCAAAGTAGTTCTACAAACTGAACCCAGATGACAGTGAAGGAAAAATAGAGATTTCTTGTAGATTTTGAAGCTAGATTGACCAATCTGCTCAAAGTTTTAATTGAATCCATTCGATTAGCTGGTCAATTTCTACGAAAGGGTAAGAAACCCAGTGCCCTGCTTGAGAGAATATTTCACTTCCTCCAGAAACGTCGGTTGAGTAAAAGAGGGAAAATTTTCACTGAAAGCGCACAAAATGGACCGAATATATTAGGGTAAATATTTTTGAGAATCCTTGAGGACACACTTGTTAAGTGTTCTCTTTGAAATTATAAAAATAACATGTTTGTAACTATAGTCATATGCATAATTAAGTGTTGTCAATTATTTTTGGATTTGACAACACTTATATAATGTAATCTTTGTTACAAAAGGACACATTTTGAAAGTGTAGCCTAATATTTTGTAGCTAAAAGCTCTAGATAAAGACTACACTTTAAAGGCATTTTCCTAGGCATTTTTGGCAACATTTTAGAAGTGTGACCTAGAATTAGTGTAGCCTTAGGCCAGAAATGTTGTAGTGTCCGCAGGTGAGATTCAATTCACGATTTAAATTATAAGACTTTTAATTTATGACCATCTCAATTCATGTAATTTACTTGATTGAGAATTAGCTATTGCCCCCACTCCACCGTCAGTTTCATTTAATATGATTTAGTTTGACTTAACATGAAGTTTAGGAAAGAGAAAGATACTTTTGAAATTAGTGGTCTAAAATAAGTGATAAAAGTTTGTGTGGCTATATGTCATGGATAAAAAGAGCATTTTAAAGTTAAATTATTACTAAATGTAAAATTGTGTCATTCTTTTTTAGACTGAATTAAAAGGGAAGAGAGTCATATAAATTGGGACATGGCGATTACTCTTTGTCTCAATTTATATGACGCACTTTTCTTTTAGTCAGTCCTAATAAGAATGACACATTTCTATATTTAGTAAGATTTTAATTTTAAAATTCTCATTTTATCCTTAACGAAATGATTTGTAGCCACACAAAACATCTATTGCTTATTTTAGACAAAAAGATTCAAAAATCTTACTTTCTTGCATAAACTTCACACCAAGTCAAACTACGTCTTATAAAATGAGACAGAGTAAGTATTCTTCTAATAGAATCTGACTCAAAAGTATTGAATTTGCATAATATCATACATAAAAATCATGAACATGAAAGGACTAATTGACCATTTGAAGGAGATGCATATATTGGTAGTACGACAGATAATTAACTAAGGGACTGTTTGGTATGAAGGAAATTGTTTAAAACAAGTGGATTTCTAACTTATTTTCTCATTTTTGGTTGGTAAGTAAAAAATATTTTCTAGAAAAAATAATTTTTAATGTTTGGTTGGTGAATGAAAAATATTTTCCAGAAAATATCTTTTATTTTTGGCTTGAGACTAGAAAATACTCTTTAGAAAAATATTTTCTGACTCGAAAATCAACCACGATAATTGATCTAGGGCTCCATCCTGACACTTGAACTAGGACACGACCCTGATGATCGTTCCAAAATCTGACCCAGGACCCGACACAGATTTTCGACCCTTAAATATTTTTCAAGAACATATTTTCCTTCGTACCAAACACACCCTAAGTCTATGTCTCAATTAGTGGTGACAAATGGGCGGGTTGGGTCAAATTTGGGCGGGTTAAAAATGGGTCAACATAAAATGGGTAATAATTCAACGCACCCATATTTGATCTGGTTAAAAATGGATTGGGTAAGAAATGGGTTGGGTAAAATACTAGTTTACCCATATTTACCCATATTTTCATGAGTAAATTGTACTCTACTTAAAAATTCAACATGGAGAAAATGTTTTTGTCTTTTTTTAGATGAAAATGTTGAAAATGCTTCATTTAGTTTTTTTGTATCATAAAAGTAAAAAAAAATCCTATAACTTTTCAATATAAAATACAATTATGTAATAACAAGGGTGAAATATTTTTAATTTCAAAGTAAATGAATATTTGCATTTTAGGACTAAAACATGCTTAATGCACTTTAAGCAATGTCAAGACTAATACATGATTTGCTTATTTTACACTATCATTTATTATCCAATATAAAATTAAACAATTAAAAAAAATATGATTATAAGTAACAAAAGAAATGTACATTTAAAATATATATTTTTAGAGGGCCAAATACTTCACCTTTTCAATTATAGTGAAAAATAATTAGTTCTATAGAAGAACATAAAAAGCAAGAGAAATTACAATATTTTTAGTGATGTCATGAATTTATAGTGAATAAAAGTTAGAAACTTAACCCATTTGACTAATTCATACTTTACCCATATTTTACTCATATTTTATGGGTTGAATATGGGTATCAACCCATATTTTACCCATGTAAAAAATCACTCACTCAACCCATTAAAATATGGGCGGATTGAGTGGGTTACCAAAATATGGGCTCATTTTGCCAGCACTAAGCTCAATCAAACCCTTTTCTGCAAAATTTATAGCAAAAAACAAACTTCCTGTAGGTTTCTTTGATTTTTATTTACATTGCAAGAAGAAGTTGTTATTTGAGCAAGATATCTACATATACATGTAAGCATTCTCCTGTAATAATTTTTTTTTACTCTTTTCTTTTATTATCACTTTGGAGAGAAAAAAAATATAAATTAAAGAAAAAGTCAAGACTATTGTGATGTGATACTGCAAATTTCAACTGTATATATAAATAAGAAAAGGGATATATTTAATTAGTAAGTTACAAAATGCGTATAGGACTATGAATTGAAAAATAATAAATTCTAGATTGTGCTAATATGATAAATCTTTGAAAAATATATTTATTAGTAGCAATACAAAAAGAGAAAATTATTGACCAACCAGAATTTTGATCGTAGTGAGATTCTCATTACTCTACATTAGACTAGATAAGCATTGTCTCCAAGATTTAAAAACATTATAACTTGACATGAATTCTAAATAGCAATAACTACATATAAATAATCATAATTTCAAAAAATGCAAATTAAAATATATTTTTTTTAGAGAGAATACATATAGATTTACTAACACATGAGTAATGCGCAATTTCATATCTACGAAGTAATTTAACATAAAAACACAATAAACAATTTTATAACATATACATTCAAATGCAGTAAATCTTGCTCCTTTCTAGAGACTATTTTGAAGATGCAAACATCTCCAAATCAATATATTACAATTTGTTGATGAGACATTTCTCAAAGGCTAAGGAGTATATGAGGAAATTTGGTCAAAGCTTACGATCAGAGGAGAGGCTAAGGAGTATATGAGGAAATTTGGTCCAAGCTTACGATCAGAGGTTATTTCCTGTGGAGATTGCTGAATTCTCTATTTCATTGTCTGTTTCTCCATCTCTATTATGCAAGTCATAGAAGAATGACCTAAAAGTTAAACTATCAAGCACATTATTTGAATTGAATCAAACATATATATATATATATATATATAAAAGATATAAGGTGTTAACTGATGTAGCTCAATCAATATTTCAGAATAATCGAAGATTAAACTTCTACAAAACATTCTAGTTGACAACAAAGAATGTGCAAGAGCAAATACCAAACATCCTATATATCGTGGTATATGTTGCAAAAGTGGAAAATGGGTGTGTGGAATTACAGAGCCACGTATGACTACAAGAATATGGGTGGCTACATACCTTACTCAACAAATGGATGTTGTTGCCTATGATGTTGTTGTCTAAGCTCTTAAGGGAACTCAAAATGTTGTACTCAATTTTCCTCATCATAATTCATATTAATTCTTATCTAAAGCTTCCTCCCTAGCTCACCACATCTTCGAACGATAGATGTCGCACCGCGGCAATGATAAGGGACACACAAGGTGAGAATGATCGGTATATACTATTATCAAAACAATCAAAACAAATTATCTCAAAATGGATAAACATTAATGTTGCCTAACGTCTAGCTGTTACCAAATTTGACCGTTCCTTCTACAATCAATTTCCTCTTAAATTGATATTCAATTTTTGTGATTAATGTCTTTAATGACATTGCAACCGTTGGCAGCTTCTTCTCTATTATATATATATATATATATATATATATATATATAGTGACTTTACATAATACACAAGTGACAAACATTTCTTCATCTTCTCTTCCTTCTATTGCTGGGTTTTATTATTCTAAATACTTTGTTGTTTCTGCTCCTAGTTTATACTAGAAGAGCTTGTTGAATCCTGGGGGATACACCTTATAGGTGAAATATCCTTAAGGACAATGACTTACACGCCTCAAGCTTTTGAGAATATCCTAGTGTTTCCGTAATTGTACAACAAGATTTACAACAATCTTAAGGATATTTTTATTGTTGTCATGAATCACGGAAAGAGTGCAACGTACAAGAGTAGTGACGTGGTTGGATGGGAATACACTGATTGTGTTGACTACAAATCTTGATTATTCGGTAATTTTTTTGGTAATGGTGGTTCCATTTTTATTATAGTTTCAACTACAATTGTTTTTCGCCAAATTACTCAACCTTTGGAACTTTGCTTATAAGGTATGTAATTCTACGATTGTCTCTACTCTTTTTGATGAAAAAAAACTTGGTTACAAGTCCAAAGTTTTTTATAAAACCATTCTGAAAAGAATTGGGAAAATTGACAATCTTAAAAAAGCAAAAATTAATTTGGAAAACACAGAGGATATTTTTATTGCGGTAGTTTCCCAAGTAAATATTGTGGCCTATGTGAGTGATTGGGTGATAGATTTTGGTGCTACTAGACATATTTGTGCTAATAAAATTAATTTTGTGTCTTACACTCAAGTCAATAAAGTTCCTCTTAAACTCACATCTGAAAAATCTTTAGTTTTAACTGAAGTGTTGCATGTTCCTAATATTCGAGCCAATTTGATTTTTGTGGGTTTATTAGGAAAGGCTGGAGTAAAGGTTTTATTTGAGACTAATAAAGTCATTTTAACAAAAATGTTTTTGTGGGCAAAGGATATTGTAACCGTGGTTTGTTTGTACTAAATGTTATAAATGAAATTGTTAGTACTTCTGCTTATTTGATTGATTCTTTCGATTTATGGCATGCTAGACTTGGACATGTTAGTTTATCTTATATTAAGAAAATGCATTCTGACGGCCTTATTGATAATGTTAATTTTTCAAGTATTGATAAGTGTGAAATTTGTGCTGAGGCTAAACAATTTAAAAAGTCTCATGCTTCTACTTTTAGAGAAACCAATTTATTGGATTTAGTGAATACTGAATTTGGGAGACTTGAAACAAACTATGACTAGAGGTGGTAAAAGATATTATGTCACATTTATCGATGATTTTTCTAGATATACAAGAGTATATTTGTTGAGAAATAAAGATGATGCTTTTGAAATATTTTTATTATATAAATCAGAAGTAGAAAATCAACTGAATAGGAAGATTAAAAGAGTAAGATCTGATAGAGGTGGCGAATATATTTTGCTTAATGATTTTTGTGAAAAACAAGGAATTATTCATGAAGTTACTCCTCCATACTCACCCGAATCAAATGGAGTAGCTGAAAGGAAAAATAGGACCTTAAAAGAAATGATGAATTGTATGCTTGTTAGTTCTTGTGCATTTGATAATTTTTGGGGTGAAGCTATTCTATCTACTTGTCATTTACAAAATAGAATTCCTTACAAGAAAATTGGAAAAACCCATTATGAATTATGGAAAGGCTATCCCCTTAATTTGAAATTACTTGAAAGTGTGAGGGTGCCTTGCCAAGGTTATGTTGCCTGACCCTAAGAAAAGGAAAATTGGGTCCAAGACTTCTAATTGTATGCTCATTGGTTATGCTAATAATAGTGCTGCATATAGATTTCTTGTTATCAATAGTGGTGTGATTGAACACAATACAATAGTTGAAACAAAAAATGCCGAATTTTTTGAAATTATATTTCCTTTAAAACATGATAATATCTCTCATGAATCTACTTTTATAAAGGAAAATAATTCTAGTGTTCCAATTTTTCAAGATGTTTCTGAAAGTGAGGAATTGAGGAGAAGTAAAAGGCCTAGGATAGAAAAATCTTTTGGCAATGATTTTTATACTTATATTGTTGATAATGATCCTTTAACCTTTTCTGAAGCAACTTCTTCTCCTTATGCACCTCATTGGAAAGAAGCCATTAAATCGAAAAAAAATTCCATTTTACAAAATAATACTTGGAAGTTAGTTGATTTACCCCTGGGAACTAAACCCATTGGTTGTAAATGAATTTTCAGAAGAAAACATTTTCCTGATGGTTCTATTGATAAGTTTAAAGCTAGACTTGTTGCTAAAGGATTTACTCAAAAATAAAATGTTGATTATTTTGATACGTATGCTCCTGTGACTAGAATCTCCTCTATTAGTGTTTTGTTTGCTTTGACATCTACTCATAAATTATTTATTCATCAAATGGATGTCAAAACATCATTTTTATTTATGGTGTTCATGTTGATGCCTTCACCGATCACACAAGTCTTTAGTCAGAAAGAAATTAATCTCAGACAGAGGTGGTGGTTGGAATTACTTAAGGATTATGACATGAGTATTCTCTATCACCCAAGTAAGGTTAATGCTGTTACTGATGCTTTGAGCATGTTGTCTATGGGTAGTACTTCCCATGTTAAGGAAAGAAAGAAAGACTTAGCCAAAGACGGGCACAAACTTGCACGATTGGGAGTCCGTTTAATGGATTCCAATGAAGGTGGAGTGGTGGTGATGAATGTGGTTGAATCATCACTAGTGACTGAAGTGAAGGAGAAACAACACCAAGACCCCATTTTTCTTTAATTGAAGGCAAATGTTCATAAGCAAAAAGTGATGGCTTTTGAACAAGGGGGAGATGGTGTATTGAGATATCAAGGTAGATTGTGTGTACCAAGGAGGGATGAACTCCAAGCGAGGATCATGGAGGAAGTTGATAGCTCCAGATATTCTATCCATCCTGGTTCCACAAAGATGTATCACGACTTGAGAGAAGTCTATTGGTGGAGTAGTATGAAGAGGTGTATCCAGAGTTCGTTGCTAAGTACCCGAATTGCCAACAAGTCAAGGTAGAGCACCAGAGGCCTGGTGGTATGGCTCAAAACATATATCTTCCGGAATGGAAGTGGGAGATGATCAATATGAATTTTATTACTGGTTTATCGCGATCCCGCAAGAAGAATGATTTGATTTGGGTGATTGTAGATCGAATAACTAAATCAACCCATTTCTTACCGGTAAAGACTACTTTTTAGCAGAAGATTATGCCAGATTATATATTCAAGAGATAGTTAGACTTCATGGAGTTCCTGTGTCCATCATTTCAGGTAGAGGTGCGCAATTCACTACACAATTCTGAAAGTCTTTCCAGAAAGGTTTGGGTTCAAAGGTAAACTTGAGTACTGCATTTCATCCTCAGATTAATGATCTAGCAGAGCGTACGATTCCGACTTTAGAGGATATGTTAAGGGCCTGTGTGATCAATTTCAAGGGAAATTGGGATGATCATTTACATCTCATTGAGTTTGCTTACAACAACAATTATCACTCTAGCATCCAAATGGCTCCTTATTAGGCTATTTATGGGAGAAGATGTAGATATCCTATTGGATGGTTTGAGGTTGGAGAGGCTGGGTTGATAGGAATAAACTTACTTCATCAAGCTATGGAGAAAGTGAATATCATTCAAGAAAGGTTGAAAACATCACAAAGTCGTCAAAAATCCTATATCAATGTTAGGAGAAGAGACTTAGAGTTTGAGGTGGACGATTGGGTTTATTTGAAGGTTTCACCCATGAAGGGTGTTATGAGGTTTGGCAAGAAGGGGAAGCTTAGTCCCCTGTATATTGGTCCTTAGAGGCTATCCAAAAGGATTGAAAATGTAGCCTATGAGTTGGAGCTACCGCCAGAGTTAGAAGCAGTCATCTGGTATTCCACATTTCAATGTTGAAGAAGTGTGTGGGCGATCCTTCACTTATTATACCTATTGAAAATATTGGTATTAAAGACAGCCTATCTTATGAGGAGGTACCCATTCAGATTCTAGATCGTCAAGTTTGCAAGTTGAGGACCAATGAGGTAGCATTAATAAAGGTCTTATGGAGGAATCAGTTTGTTGAGGAAGCTACTTGGGAAGAAGAGATACACAGATCTCTTTGAGTCCGGAGAAATTCCAAATCAAGGTACTAATTCTTTTCTTGGTACTCTTTAAATTGATATGCTGAGTGTATTAAATTGCTTGTGGGGTGTTTGAGTTGTGTGTAGATGTTTCCACCCTCATTTCTACTTAGAGTAATCTCATTCGAGGACGAATGTTACCAGGGGGAGATATTGTAACATCCCGCCTTAGAAAGAGTTAAATTTAGAAAGAACTAATTTGAAAAGAGCTAATTTGAGATTTGTTCAAGTTAAGCTTAAGTTGTGAGTTTTGGGTCAACTTCAAACGACCATAACTTTCAATACAGAATGTGTTAGGTGGCTCATAGGATATCAAATGAAAGGTCTTTTAATCCTCTTTCCAACGTCACCAAGTTTGCTAAATTTTGAGTTTTGGATGAGGGAGATATGCTCAGTTGAAGTCAGCCTGTCCAATTAAAGAAATTTACCCGAATTAATGAGGGGTATTTTGGTCTTTTCCTTACCCCATCTGCTTTAAACGTTTGTAGTAATATTTTAGGGGTCAAAAAACTGATTTGGTTCAGTTTTCACAAACCTAAATACGCTTAGGGTTTTGAGAAGAGTTCAAGAGGAGAAAATGGGAGAAAGGACTAAGACGTTCAAGAATTACTTTCAATCGTCAAGGGATTTCACCAAGGATTCGATCCTAACGAGGTATGTAAGCTCTCATAGTGTTGTGTTTTTTCATCCACACGCCACTCATGTCATTTTAAATCCGTAATTTTGTTCTTGAGGTTGAGTGATTTGAGTTGTTGATGAGTTTCTTGAAGTTTCGTTCTTAAATCGTTAATGATGAGTTTGATGAGTTCTTGAGATGAATGTTAGGAGTTTGAGGGCTGTTTTTGAGTAGAGTTTTGTGTACTTATGGTGGGTATTCGAATATAAGGGAGTTGGGAAGAAACTATTCGATTCTAGGTGAATTAGGGCTAAAATTCAAAGAAGAAAATTCATCAGGAAGTTCTGGGGAGAGGCTGGGGCGACATGCCCCAGATGCGCCAGAAGGTCTGGGGTGGCGTGCCAGTAGTGCGCCACAATCGAGTCTTTGAAGTTCAAGGTCTGGCACCCGCGCCAGCAGTGCGCCATCGTCGCCTGCCCTCACCCTTTTTCCATCGTATGCTCTGTCTTTGTCCTCTAAAGTGTACCTTCACTCCCTTGTGATTCTAACTACTCTAAACTACATCTAAACATCAATATACCCTTCATAAAATGAAGCATAACCCTTTAAATCAAAATTCAAATTCAAATACAAGGTAGAGTTAAGAGTAAAGTTTTGAGAGTTCTTTGAAGTCATTTAAAGATGTCTTTTGCAACTTTTTAAAACTTGTTTTAAGACTTGAGTATGAGGATGAGGAGAGTTGAGTTTGATTTTTTCAAAATGAATATATGGGAAGTAAGTATTCCCAAGAGTAAATGTTCTTACATTTAAAATTAGAGGAAACATCAATTTCCAATGAGTTCATGAGGTGTTTTTGGGTATGATCTCTTTTAAGAGAACCTTTTGAGTAATAATCTCAAAGCTTGAGGATGGGGAAATGTTTTTAAATATATGAGATGAGTTATATTTTGGGAGTAGTATTGAGCACCGATATGAGGACGAGTTCAAACAAACTCAAAGTCCTCATAAACCATGTAGCCAACGTGGGTAGAAAGGGTCATACTGTTAGATGATTCCTTATTGCTTTTTAAGCATAACTTAGTGGATCCACTTAGTTGAAGATGTTTTATACTCCAGCAAGGTATAAGACAGTTCTGGCAGAGTGGGTGAGAAGATGTATCATCACATAGCTCATAGTGATGGTTTTCGGTTAGAGAATCTCCCAAATTGAGTTATTTTTTTTATCTTTACATACAAACTGAATTATTATTGTATTTTTAAATACATTGAGTTGTTATATACTATTTTAAATACTTTATATAAACTGCATCTTCATTGTTGTTTTTATACTGTATTGAGTTGAGTATCCATGAGTTGAGGTTGAGTTGAGATGAGTATGTTTCCTTCTTTCCAAGTTCAAGCATTTATGTTATGCTCAGTATCCCCTTATATGCTCGTGCATTCAATGTACTGATGTCATTTTGCTTGCATCATTTCATGATGCAAATACGGGAGATCAAGGTCATCAACAGGCGCTTCGTTGATACCACAACAGTTTGAGTTAGCTTTGGTGAGCCTCCTTGCTTTCGAAGGATCTCTTATTTGTTTCCATTATTTCTGTTTTGTTAGTATGATCGGGGGTCTTGTCCCGACATCCCTCATAGTATTAGAGTATTCATAGATAGACAGTAGTATTTGATAAGTCTTTCTTTCATTTCCATTGTTAATGTTTTAAACACTGTGAGTTGAACACTTAATGTTCATTTGAGTATTTTTAGTTAACTACTTTATTTATGAGTTGAGTTGTTTGTGTGAATTTATTTCACTTGAGTAAGTCTTCCGCTGATAGTTGAGCCAGGCCAAGGGTTCGTTTGGGGCCAACAATGGTTCTCGAGTGGCGGCTACATCCAGGGTGTAAGCTCGAGGTATGACATTACTTTTCATTTTCCTCACTGAAATAGTGGAAAGAAACTCAGATACTACCACAGTTATGAAGAAAGTGAATTTCAAACATGAAAAGTTGGATTAATCTATCGAATCTTCTATGCTCCAAAGGAATAAGAGAATGTTTCATCTGCTGGCTATGGAAACTCATCAACTCTTCATGTATAGATTTTTTATTTTCTCCAAAAGATTTGATTTATCTTTTTGGCTATATCTATATTTTAATTTATCTTAGATCCTGTGACAATAAATGAAGAAGAAGAAGAAGAAGAAACAAACATGTACGACCCAAAACTAGTCATGAGTGGCACCCACACGTAACCTCCTAAGTGAGCGAACCAACGAATTCAACCCCAAATTATATCAACTATTCAACTACGAATAGCAACAATAAAGTGGAAGCTCAAAACTTATTAAAGTAACCAATCAAATAAACCTCTAAAGTCTATTACATATTATCCCAAAAACCTGAAAGTTAGCACATCAAGGACATCTAATCTTCAAATACTAAGTCTAAGAGTATTAAAAACACCAAAATAAAGGAATAAAATAGTTTATGTCCGTAAACTAAGGACATCATGCCATGACCAAGAGAATCCAACACGAGCTTAAATAAATAGCTCACCCTGGACCCTGATATGCTGGAGACTGCCTAGAGCTGAGGGCAAGTCGTAGTCGTTGGAACATTCGCTGTACTCCACAAAAGAAAAACAAAGAAAAACACAAGTAGGACTCAGTACAAGCCAACATGTACTGAGTAGATATCATTGGCCGACTCAAAATAGTAACTAATATGCATAAAGTAATAGTATAAAATTAACTATAGCACTTAGCAGGTGATAAAATACAAACAACATGAACAACTGACAACTGAAGTAAGTACGTAATCAATCACAATATAAATCACACATATGACGACTCATGCCTCCACACCACACTCATTCGGGAAATGAGTTCTTTGAGATTGAGTACATTAAGTTAATTCAATATATTTTCCTTTAATGTTACCGTGTCGGAACGTGACACCCGATCCAACAATATCGTGTCGAAATGTGACACTCGGATCCAATAATACCGTGTCGAAATGTGACACCCCGATCCAAAAATATCTTGTCGGAACGTGACACCCTGATCTAATAATACCATGCCGGCTTGTGGCATCCGATCCAATATATCCTTAATTTATCATTTATTATCGCCATTTTTTACTTCATTAACAATATTTCATGAAGCCTTCTTTATTCAAGGCATCACTTCGATAGAGAGGGTTCAAGATTATAAATTCCTCGGTCTCAGGATTTCAGACCAATCACAAACCACACAACCAAGCACCACAACCACACAATCAATTACATAGAGAACTTCACAATATCACGCAATGCATATCAATCATTATTAAGAGTCTATCTATCAAATAGAATAAACAATATCCTACCTCCACCAGAGAACCGAAGTTAAGCAAACTACTTCTCCAATGTTTTTCCTTTCCTCAATGCCTCCAAATCCTTCCGATCTATCAAATATACATAATTTGTAAGTTAACCAGCCTATAGACATCATATTACTCTATGCCTGGCCTAGACCCAAAACTCACCTAATACTATAATCAATTTTCTAAAGTTCAAACCTAAGGGTAAGTCTTAATTCCTCCAATTAGCACAATTTTAATAGTAATCATATAGTATAATACACCTAATATGTAATTACCTATCTCAATATATCAAACCTTGATTTATTATATCATAACAAAATTAAAATATTAAGAATTAGGCCACTGGTTACGAAACCAGTGGCAGGCTAGCAACACCATGAACACATTTTAATTTTGACGTATAGAATCAAATTGATTAACAATTGCAAACAACACTCTAGTTGCTGGTCATTAATGATTTTCTCAACTTTCCAATAACGATTCAACTTTAATTGTTCAACCAATCAGTACATTCCTAACACTAACTCTAATCAATCATATATACCAACTAAAAATTATTCCAACAACCAATTCTCTTCTTTCTTTTTCACCAAACATAATAATAATAATAATAATAATAATAATAATAATAATAATAATAATAATAATAATAATAATAATTGCATAATCTCTATCCATATCTACAATACGAAGAGTTAGATAAGGTTACCTTATGTAGTTGGAATGGTTATCGCCGAAGTCCTCTTCGAGAGGATACTGCTTTTCTTTTAATTATAATAACTAGGGCAATTAATTATGAACCACTAGATAATTAAATAACTACTAAATCATACTAATTTGTTTCCACACATGGGCCATGTGGTAAGAGAAATACTAAATTATGGACTTACCCCTTAACAACCAACTAATAAGAATTAATCATTTAAGAGATATCCGCCAACTAAATAATCGTAGTTAAATAACTCGTTCAAAATTACCATTTAAATTTACAGGAAGAGTCGAAATAGTTCTAATACTCAAAACGATCTAATGGGTCGTTACCATCGATATCAATTTACCCATCGTTCGTCCTCGAATGATCAACAGAAAGGGAGGGTAACAAAGGGTAGTTGTCTCAACAATTCCTTCAAAATATTAGTACCCAAGTCTCGTCTCAAAAGTATCAAACCAACCAATTGGAGATCTACACCTCCTCCCATACGATGCCTCAAATGGGGTCATCTCAATACTCTAACGCTAACTATTGTTGTATGTAAACTCAACTAACAACAAAACTATTCCCAAGTGGACTCTTCAACTGACCGATTCTTTCACTAGACCTTCACATAACCATCATGACAAATATTTTCTAACATAATCATGATAAAATCCTGAATCAATATTGGCTACAATCACGAGTGAACCTGAACCAGCCACCACACACTCATAATGCACAAACCATCATAGATCTTGTTAAGATTTTCTCCTCATAACATAAACTTTCACGAGCTTAAGTTATAAAAAATTGATCTTTAGACACTAGATACTCACCAAGGGGTTTTCAAACTTATCTAATATAAAAAAGGAAATTCTCAAGTAACCACCATCCAGCGATACATCCAAGCATACAGAACCTCTAACAACACTGTCGAAATGCTAGATTAGTAGTTGTGATTGTAAACAACCCTCAAGAATGGTAGAGCTAGACCCAACAGTCCCCACATTCAATAACACATTATCGAAAAGTGACTTTGACGATGAGATGGATATTAAAAATGTCGTATAACTATAACTATTCATGGTAGGTCCCTTTATAAGTTCTCATAAGTAACGGTGTGTGTGTAGAATCATCGGTATACTTCAACTATCCCAAATAACACTAAATCTGTCATAACTAAAATGACTGTGTTTGTCAAAACTTCCTACCCTACTAAGAGGGCATCGTAGGATCGGTACATCCGATCCTCCACTAGGGTTCCACCCACAAAAGTGAAAACATGCATGGGCATAGATAGTGAATCATACTCCAAATCCTGTCCAGAATTTAATAGGTGGTCACATAAGAATGTCCAGAATAAAGGTCGAATAACTCAAGATACTACTTACATAGTGCTCATGTCAAACATTTCCATTCATCTAACTCTATATCCTTGATTTTTAGCCACTAACAATCAACTAGTCTAGTCCTTATTACAATCATACACATATTCGATTTATCAAAACCCTACAGATTTCGCACAGTACTCAATTGAAGCCAACACTCTTAATACTAACAAACATCATAGCTACACCGTCCATTTACCTTACTCTCAAACTGTCACTCATATAAAAGTCTTCTTAACAAACACATTGTCGCCTCTAAAATATTCAAATTATTGCTCCCTCTCTTTCCATTTAAACATCCCGTGCTAGATACGAGTCTCACCCAAGGCTGATAGAACTAATTCCAAATCTAATAGTACTCTGCCATCGAGATAGAGCTATTGAATCACACATAATGTCGACTCTACACAATAATATTCTTTTGCAAAAAACCCTTGACAATTTTACCTTAGTCTCTAAATCAAAACATCACGTGAAACCCCTCTTATGTCCTTTAACAATCAAAAGTAACCAAATTTTTGACTAAAATTATGCACAAGTTCTTCTAAATGCTCAATACTCAATGCAAACGATCATTCCTTAATGGTAATACCTTGATAAAACATACCACCACGAATGTAGAATTACAATGAAAAACTTGAATTGTAAACCTAACTGTGTAACTCAATCCCCTTATCTATCAACATAGCTCATACCTTGAAGATTTTAATGAATTCACGTATCTGAACCTATCATCGATGGCCTCTTCATCGATCTTATCATATCCTTCGCTAAAAATCCAACTGTACTCATTACCAAACTCAAACCATAAAAGAACTTATCATCACACTCGAGCTGGACGTATGTACACTTCTTTGTCAAGTCTTATTCACTAGTTTTCAACCAATCTGATGAACACGTGACACTATTACCATAACCAGAGAAAAACAGATGAAATCACGCATCTCTAAACCAAATTCTCAATCCCATTGAAGATACCCTTTTAGTCCTTGCAATCAGAGAAAATATTCTTGCTCCCACCTCTTTCCGAAGGATACACTCATCCCACTAGTTTTATTTTATTTTCATTATGACTCTAGCTCCTTTAAATTTTATTCGGGTGGCGCCCTAACATCTCCTACAACTTTCCATACAACCATGTTACTCACTGAATAGTAGAAAATCACAACCTTATATACTCACAAGTCATTGTTACCATACCAAATTTATTTAACCAACAATCCTTATCATATAGTTGCATCCTAATCACTATCCATTACGAACTCTTATTATTATTATGCTTTGTTAGCCCTTGACATCACCAGACAATCAACTTTTTCATCAGCATGACACCTCAACTCAATTGCCTTCACCCAAGTATACTCACTGGAACTTTCCTTACCCATAAGCTTTTCATTCCGATATGAATCTACTCATTTGGAGTTTAAGGTAAAATCACCAGTCCTCCTTTAGAATCCTCAAGATACACTTCACAACCTGAATGCATTAATACCGTACCAAAGATCCACCACTAAAATTTTTCTTAAAAATAAAGCTTAACCCAAGAGTCCATAGTAACAAACTAGTTGGTTTCTCAAATGTGAATGCAACATTAAATCTCATTATCTGAACATGCCATATAACTGACAACTCCTTAAGTAGTTAGTATTCATACTTGACAATCAACGTATTCGTTTCCATATAACACTAGTACCACACTATGAAAATTCGTTATATCCATTACTAGAACACATCATACCCATCAAGAAGATCTTACACCAATAGCTAACACATTTCTATCAATTCAATGGATCCAAAACATTATCAAATTCATTCTTAGATCAGGTCGATAACCAAAGTAACAGACATCATAATTTTAACCAAGTAAGCATCAATATTATTGTAATAGTCGTATCATGACCCTTTTTGATATACACTCAATCTATGAAATCATAATAGAGATTCTGCCCTCAATTGCCTTAACATAATTTCATCTTTCGCTAAGCAACCCATATATGCTATGATAACTTTACCAACTGTATTTTCCAAAGAAATGGTGTTCATTAGCTAGTTGTTCCTTACAAAACTCCTTGAATGGTGTCACCTTGGTAAAGTCATCTGCTTCACCCATCTACCTTCATCACAAAATCAACCACTTCCTGAAAAGATTTTGCTGAAGTAGCCACCTATAAAGCTTGAATGAATAAAAAAATATGACCTCAATCATTTCATAAAGCAGTGAACTCGCTCTTTCGGACTGAAGCAAATATGAGTAGGATATTTGGATAAAGCATGAAATTCACCCTCATATTCTGCAACCAATATCTTCCGTTGCTCTATATTCTGTAACTCATCGCTCTTCCTATTTCTCAAAGGCTGGGATATATACCTTTCCATGAAGAAGCTAGAAAATGCTGCTCAAGTCATATCTAGTGCCTTAACTGGTCGGCACACACTCAACATGAAACCGCCACCATATCTTCGCGTCTTCCTGAAACTAGTATGTCACAATTCAACACCAAACCTCTCCACTATATTCATCTTATAAAGCAGCTTATGAAGATCAACAAGGACATCATAAACATCTTCAAATTCAATAGCCATGAAGAATGAGGGTTTCAAATTAAAGAACTTAATAAAAAGATAATGTTGGTCACTAGCCATTACAAGACATGTAGTCTATCGGAGAAACATGCCTATTTCAAATGACACATCCTCTCTTTCTAGCGCTGGTGTTTCCACTTCTACTACTTTAGTACTAACCATATGTGAAATAGAGTGAATAAATTCAGATACCAATTTGTATCACCTACATACCAATTGGATTCAAGTAGTAGCACGAAAAAAAGAAGTACAAGAATTTTTATAAAGTCCTATAGCCTCTCGAAGAAAAGTAAAGGCGTTCCCGTACAGTTCCACAAGACTCTACTAGACTTGTCCTTGTGTGATGAGAGCATCGTACCTTATGCTCTGATACCAAGTTTGTCACGACCCAAAACTAGTCATGAGTCGCACCCACACTTAACCTCCTAAGTGAGCGAACCAATGAATTCAACCCCAAATTATATCAACTGTTCAACTACGAATAACAACAATAATGCGGAAGCTCAAAACTTATTAAAGTAACAAATCAAATAAACCACTAAAGTCTATTACATATTATCCCAAAAACCTAAAAGTCATCACATCAAGGACATCTAATCTTCAAACACTAAGTCTAAGAGTATTAAAGACACCAAAATAAATGAATAAAATAGTTTATGTCCGAAAACTAAGGACATCATACCATGACTAAGAGAATCCAACATGAGCATGAATAAATAGCTCACCCTGGAACCTGATATACTGGAGACTGGCTAGAGCTGAGGGCAAGTCGAAGTCGTTGGTACACTTGCTGCACTCCACAAAAGTAAAACAAAGAAAAACACAAGTAGGACTCAGTACATATATACTGAGTAGATATCATCGGCTGACTCAAAATAGTAACTAATATGCATAAAGTAATAGTATAAAATCAACTATAGCACTTAACATGTGATATAAAACAAACAACATGAACAAGTGACAACTGAAGCAAGTACGTAATCAATCACAATATCAAGCACACATATGAGGACTCATGCCTCCACACCACACTCATTTGGGAAATGGGTTCTTTGAGATTGAGTACATTAAGTTAATTCAATATCTTTTCCTTAAATGTTACATTGTTGTAACATGACACCCAATCCAATAATACCGTGTCGGAACGTGACACCCTGATCCAATAATACCGTGTTAGAACGTGACACCCCGATCCAATAATACCATGTCGGAACGTGACACCCCGATCCAATAATACCATGCCGGCTCTTGGCATCTGATCCAATATATCGTTAATTTATCATTTATTATCGCCACTTTTCAGTTCATTAATAATATTTCATCAAGCCTACTTTATTCAAGGCGTCACTTCGATAGAGAGGGTTCAAGATTATAATTTCCACGGTGTCAGGATTTCAAACCAATCACAAACCACACAACCAAGCTACACAACCACACAATCAAATACATAGAGAAATTCACAATATCAGTCAATGCATATCAATCACTATTAAGAGTCTATCTATCAAATAGAATAAATCATAACCTACCTCCATCGGAGAACCGAAGTCAAGCAAACTACTTCTCCAATGTTTTTCCTTTCATCAATGCCTCCGAACCTTACCGATCTATCAAATATACCTAATTTGTAAGTTAACGAGCCTATAGACAACATATTACTCCGTCTCTAGACTAGACCCAAAAATCACCTAATTTTATAATCAATTTCTTAAAGTTCAAACCTAAGGGTAAGTCTTAATTCCTCCAATTAGCACAATTTTAATAGTAATCATATAGTATAATACACCTAATATGTAATTACCTATCTCAATATATCAAACCTTGATTTATTATATCATAACAAAATTATAATATTAAGAATTAGGCAGCAGCACCGTGAACACAATTTAATTTTGACGTATAGAATCAAATTGATTAACAATTGCAAACAACACTCTAGTTCCTGGTCATTAATGATTTTCTCAACTTTCCAATCACCATTCAACTTTAAATCTTCAACCAATCAGTACCTTCCTATCACTAACCCTAATCAATCATATGTGCCAACTAAAAATTACTCCAACAGCCAATTCTCTTCTTTCTTTTTTTACC
This sequence comes from Solanum tarapatanum, assembly GCA_029582485.1. Lineage (NCBI taxonomy): Eukaryota > Viridiplantae > Streptophyta > Magnoliopsida > Solanales > Solanaceae > Solanum > Solanum tarapatanum. Next base: position 6,623 of record JAJOOB010011851.1, on the reverse strand, counting down.
AAACGATTCAAACATAATAATAATAATAATAATAATAATAATAATAATAATAATAATAATAATAATAATAATAATAACTTCATTATCTCTATCCAACTAAATAATTGTAGTTAAATAACTCGTTCAAAATTACCATTTAAATTTACGGGAAGAGTTGAAATAGTCCTAATACTCAAAACGACCTAATGGGTCGTTACAATCGATACCAATTTACCCATCGTTCGTCCTTGAACGTTCAAAAGAAAGGGAGGGTAACAAAAGGTAGTTGTCTCAACAATTCCTTCAAAATATTAGTACCCAAGGTCTCGTCTCAAAAGTATCAAATCAACGAATTGGATATCTACACCTCCTCCCATACGATGCCTCAAATGGGGTCATCTCAATACTCTAATGCTAACTATGGTTGTATGTAAACTCAAATAACAGCAAAACTATTCCCAAGTGGACTCTTCAACTGACCGATTCTTTCACTAGACCTTGACATAACTATCATGACAAATATTTTTTAACATAATCATGATAAAATCCTGAATCAATATTGGCTACAATCACGAGTGAACCTGAGCCAGCCACCACACACTCATAATGCACAAACCATTATAGATCTTACTAAGATTTTCTCCTCATAACATAAACTTTCACGAGCTTAAGTTATAAAAATTTGATCTTTAGACACCAGATACTCACCAAGGGGTTTTCAAACTTATCTAACATAAATAAGGAAATTCTCAAGTAACCACCTTCCAGCGATACATCCAAGCATACAGAACCTCTAACAACACTGTCGAAATGCTAGATTAGTAGTTGTGATTGTAAACAACCCTCAAGAATGGTAGGGCTAGATCCAACGGTCCCCACATTCAATCACACATAGTCGAAAAGTGACCTTGACGACGAGATGAATATTAAAAATTTCGTATAACTATAACTATTCATGGTAGCTCTTTTATAAGTTCTCATTAGTAACGCTGTGCGTGTAGAGTCATCGGTATACTTCAATTATCCCAAATAACACCAAATCTGTCATAACTAAAATGACCGTGTTTCTCCAAACATCCTACCCTACTAAGAGGATATAGTAGGATCGGCACACCCTATCCACCACTAGGGTTCCACCCATAAGAGTGAAAACAGGCATGTGCATAGATAGCGAATCATACTCCAAATACTGGCCATGACTTAATAGGTGGTCACATAAGAATGTCCAGAATAAAGGTCGAATAACTCAAGATACTCCTTACATAGTGCTCATGTCAAACATTGTCATGCCCCAAACTAGAGAAGACGTGACTGGCACTCGACACCTTAAGCTATCACGTTTGCCACATAAACATACCAACTGACTCAACTTATGGCTTAGAAGGTCGGGCAGCATAACATCTAAATACTATGACTAGACCCTTAAGGTCATAACCTGAATATCGGTAAGTCGTATAAACGAAGGTAGATAAGCCAAAGATAATAAGGTACTAGCTAGCCGACAAGGCTACCATGAAGATATACACACATACATACATATCTATACATGCCAAGCCTATGTGGCTGGAAACTGAAAGCTGCAGAAAGAAACCCAGAATACTGTGTCCACCATAGCCTCTATGAGTGACATAAGCACTGGTCGGTACAAGGCCCCGATTATACCCAAACTATACAGTAAATGTAACATCCTATGAAAGCGCCAGGAAGAAGTGGAGCTATCCAACTCATAACTGAACCTCGAATCCTAGCAGAGGAGTCAATCAGAATCCCTACCTGGACCTGCACGCACGAAACAAAAATGTGTCCCCAGGCAACGGGACGTCAGTACGAATAAAAATGTACTGGTATGTAAGAAAGAAAATAGAATAATAAAAGTTACTGTAAAAAGGGAAATAAAGATACCACCTGAAACAGAAACTCTGGTAGCCTCCATGGCTGACATCAAACCCTATATAAATTAAATATGCATGGTCTGCTCGCATAATCGTATGTCATGAATATATATATAGATGCAAATGCATGTCATACTCAACCAAGTGCTAGCAATGGTGGTGCCTTCCGGTAGCGAACCGGGATCATATTTGCCAACTTGTGGCCATCTGTGTCTCATACGTATAAATATAAACAATAGGCCCCATACCTTTCGATTATATCTCGGAAGTAGAATGCATAGCATGTAATGTCATGGATCCGTAATGCATTTGTTACCTGAATCATGGCGCCAATCTTGGCTCATTAGTACTCTTGTCCTCAAAATCTCGTAATCACTTTCATATCACATGTAAATATTTCGTGAAACTTATATACTTGTAGATTAAACTAGAACACTTAACTTGGATTTAGAAAGGCAACTTAAACTTGAGGATGTTCATAATGAGCTTAAAGTTCTTCACTTAGCATCTATATATGTTTCCTTAGTGGTTTGTAAAAGAAAGTATTTCAGAAAAAAACCCGTACTTTAGTAGTTTAAACCTACGATTTATATTTAAGAGTTTTGGAGATCGACGTTTTATTTTAAAGTTTTCAAAAATATAAATTAGCGAGGAAGGAGGATTGATTTCAAATTCATATTGTTCATCTCTAATCTTTCTAAGTTACTACAACTAAAGAAGAATAAGAATATGTACACATGGACCTATAGTCAAGAGAATCAACATAAAATGACATAAGGACGCCAAATACCCTATCTAACCGAACGAATGTAATAACAACATAATGGAGTCACAAAAATACACCAGTTGCAATATCAATGCCTTTCACCAAAGGTCTTTCTAGTATAGAGTAGTAAAACAATATTTGACGATTTAGGATTCCAAAATTCGTGCTCAAAGGAAGTACAGTGCTTAGCCTTAACATACCTCAATTTTGGGTCTTGTTGTATCAATATGGATTGTACCCCCTTCCTTACAATATGTAGTCTACATAAAATCATGTTACACAACCATTACAGGCAAAATATTAACACGTTAGGGTCAAAGTAGCAATTTAGAGCTCACTAGCAGAGTGATTAGCTCGCCAGACATTTTTAAATGTATGCTTCATTACCTTCTCTTCTCCAAATTACAACCTCAAATTAATAACATAACACACATTTTTGCAGCAGCTATTAACAAGTGGAGGCCTAAGCAATAGTCAACAACAACCAAATAGAGTATGCCTGCACAACAATTAAAACTCGGCGTATCGCCACACCCCTCTTTTCCAACCCAAAATAACTATAACCAAATCCTAACCACGAGTCTTCAAACCATTAAATCCATAAAAAAAATGTATAATACAGTCCTATAATTGTTCAATATAACCATAATAACTTGAACTCGCTGCTTCCAATCATCATCCTATACGTTCGTCTAATAATTACATTTGAAGTCAAGTCTTTCTCTTCATATGTAATAAGAGCTTAAAAGGACAAAAACTAAACTTAAACTTGATGGAGCTTGCAGTACATTAACATGTCTTGTCAATAACAAACAGTCTCCTTAAACGCAAGACGTTGAACCAAGAAGAAACAATTTGAAAATTGCAATGCAATAATAGAACCAACGTTATACTAATTTATGTTACAATTAAATATCCATCTATACTTCTTTTCTTCCAGACTCATATCAACAAGAACCACACACATACAAAGCATTTCCAAAAAATTTCCAACAATAACAGTATCAGAAAATACTTCAAAACAGCCCAACATCACGTAACTATGCAAATACGATTTTTCCAGCCATCTATTCGTGTTCTTGCTTATATAGCATAGCTATAACTTGAACTCACTCAATAAAATGAAAGGTGAGAATTATTACCTCCAAACAGCAACAACACCACATAAAAACGAGACTCCTTCACCATGAAGAATCCTTCAAATCAAACCAACGAGGAGGAAAGAAATAACACAATCTCTATGAACGTTTCGAGGGTGAAACCACGTTGAAATCTTGTAAATCTTTGCTTGGATGATAGGGGAACCTTTAGAGAGGATTTAGGACTGTTTTATTCTTATTTTCGTCGAAAATAATGAGATAAAACGAAGGGAAATCTGATCTTATAAAGCTAAACCAAGATATGGGCTAGGGGCCCGCCATCACATGCCTACTTGTGTAGTCTCACTAAATTCTGAATATCTCTAAGATTCTTAAGTCGTATGGACAAATGATTTAGTGCATTGGAAAGTAGACTCGTAGACTTTCGATTTCATATATTGGGGTTCTTCTAAGGGTTTATAGATTGGGATAAAAGATCCGAGACATTTAACCCAATTTTCAGAAATTTTATCAAAGAAACTTACTCTAACTTTTGCCAACTTTTTATTTCTCATCTTGCTTGACTTCAAAACTTAACTTACGATCATTGGGAGACTATATCACCTTATAAAACATCCTTATTAGCATATAAGACACTCTTTGTCTTATCCCCAAAGGTACCGGTTAACTTAAGCGTTCTGAATAGGCGGGGTGTTAGAATAGACATTCTTTAACTCGAACTTGTTTAAGGGCATCCTTGACCCATAACATTAGTCTAATTCTTTGATTTTTTTTACCTCTCCTTTGCAACCTTATTCTCCTGAAATGATACATCAAGTCATATAAGCCTTATACACTCATTCAATGATACACATATTATGCGAAAGAACCATGGGGCACATTCTCCCTTCCTTAAGAACATTCGTCCGCGAGTAAAATTTGAAGTCCATTTCTTCAAAAGTATATGGGGACTATGTATTCCCAAAGGGTTTAAAATGTTTTCACATTTAAACAGGAAAGGAAACCTCGATTTCCAAAGGGCCTTCGGGATAGTTTTAAGAAAAGAGAAATCGCTTTCTAAATGAAGCAAGAGGGGAAACTTTGATTTCCAAAATAGCCTTTGAGCTAAGTTTTTTTTAGCACTAATCTCAAATAACAGAAGAAGTATGTTTTTAAACATAAAGAGCTAGTATCATATTTTGGGAGTAGTATTGAGTATCGATATGGGGGAGCGTTCAAAGAACCTACATCCCTCCCCATAAACCATGTAGCCATCATGGGTAGAAAAGGGTCATACTTTTTAGATGAATCCTTTTCGCATAGACTGGTGGTTCCACTTAGTAGTTCAGGTCTTATACCTATGGCAAGGTATAGGATGCGCTGGCAGCGTGAAGAAGATCGTTTTATCATCACTATAGCTCTTAAGTGATGGTTGTAGGTTAGAGAAACTCCCACAGAAGTTATTTGTATTCTTATATACACAGTTATTTGTATTTTTACATACATTTAAGAGTTTTAGTGTATCTTTGCATACGCCCAGAGTTGACATCATGTTTTACACAACTTTTCTTTATATTGAACTTGTTTTAAAACTGCTTTATATTGAAATGAGTTCAGTTATGGTGAGTTGAGTTTAGCCAGGTAAGTTCTTCAGTTTCCTTTCAGTTTCTTTTCAAGCTTAAGTTGTGTTTAGCATTCCAACTCGCATACTCGTACATTCAATGTACTGATGCCAGTTGGCCTGGATCTTATTATGATGCAGACGCAGGTAACTAGGATCGGCATCCGGTGCATTGTTGATCCAATGAGCAGTTCAGAGTCTATTGGTGAGCCTCTTAGCATTCTAGAGGACTTCTTTTCATTGCTTTCAATTTTAGTATTAGTTTATTAGGATGTCGTGGGCTTGTCCCGACATCCATCTCAGTTGTTTAGAGGCTTCATAGACAGATAGACAGTCTATTAGTTAATTCAATTGTCTTTACTTTTCATTTCACATGTTAAAGACTTGAGTTTGCCCTAATAGCCAGTTGAATGTTCCTTTATAACATTCTAGTTACTTCACAAATGTGTATGTGATGAGTTAAGTCTTCCGCTGAGTTAGTAAGCTAGGTCGAGGGTTCACTTGAGGCCAACAATGGTCTTCGAGTGCCAGTCACGTCCAGGTTGTAGGCTCGGGGAGTGACATACTCTATGTATGGCCTAGACCCAAAACTCACCTAATTCTATAATCAATTTCCTAAAGTTTAAACATAGGGTAAGTCTTAATTCCTCCAATTAGCACAATTTTAATAGTAATCTTATAGTGTAATACACCTAATATGTAATTACCAATCTCAATATATCAAACCTTGATTTATTATATCATAAAAAATTATAATATTAAGAATTAGGCCACTGGTTACGGAACCAGTGGCTGGCTAGCAACACCATGAACACAATTTAGTTTTGATATATAGAATCAAATTTATTAACAATCGCAAACAACACTGTAGTTGTTGGTCATACATGGTTGTCTCAACTTTGTAATCACCATTCAACTTTAATTCTTCAACCAATCAGTACCTTCCTAACACTAACTCTAATTACTACATATACCAACTAAAAATTACTCGAACAGCCAATTCTCTTCTTTCTTTTTCACCAAACAATTCAAATATATTAATAATAATAATAATAATAATACTAATAATAATAACTGCATAATCTTGATGTTTGCGTAATCAAGACACAACTTTAGATGCAAGTGTCTACAATCATACAATAGTTTAGTAACCCAACCAAGGGTTGGGATCGTCCCAAGAGAGTGGTTTGAGAACTTAATAGAAAAATAACATTTAGTTCTAACTAGTCGTAGCTAAAGACATTAACGGGTAAAAACATTGTAAATTAAAAAGGGGGACACAAAAG
>JAJOOB010011850.1:27500-56294 GCA_029582485.1 Solanum tarapatanum | reverse complement strand
AGTCCCTATTTCCCGTTAATTAATGTTGAATGTACTTCCGCGACCGATGAAGTGTGATGACAAGTTTGAGAGGCTTGTTTGGGGTTCCTTCGGGTTCCTCATTCACCATGTCACGTCTAGGCCCTAGGCTTGGGTCGTGACAAATACAATAGAATGAAATTGTCCCTTGCCCATACGTCATGTCCAAAAGAGAAAATACATGAAAGAAACTAAACAATAAAATCTTCGTCCTCGAAGCATGAGGACTCACAAAAAATAGGAATAAATCAAATCACCCATTTGACAGGAAATTGACCACCCTGGAAAGAGTATGCAATAGTACAAAACAATGTACCAAGTATGATAACCATGCATAAAACAGTTAAAACATGCTAAAAAGGGACATTTCATTTCATGACATGCAATTGACCAAGCAAAAACATAATATGAAAGAGTTATAAAACATAATTCATAAATCTTTGACAATGCAAGCTACCATCTTCTTTAAAAGATTTGAACTTATATGTGACTTGGGGGAATTAGCCTTAACCGACATGAGCCCATGTGACCTATAACATGGAATGCGATGTCTACCCCACACTAAAAAGAGGTGTCCTACTTGCTGAAGGTAGAACCTTGAACTTCTAGCTTAAGAGGATCCATTAGATAATCAACCTATGTGGGCTCATAGTTATGAGATAAGGAGATTGCTACTAGAAACCCGGACTCTATTACATCGGGGATTCCATTTCATGAGATCATTTTGGAAACACGGACTCTACTAACGTGAAAGATTCCATCTCATCTTCAATATCTAGTCGGTGCTAAGCATAAATTCCAATGATATAATCATTTCTTACTTGACTTCATTACTCATGAAAAGGTGCCCTTGGACAACCAATTCAAGCTAGTTTTATTAAGATAGCGCCTAGTCTTTGATTCAATTAGGTGAGAAAGCCTTCCAACATTAGAATCCTTTTTATGTGAGAAAACCTTTCACATCATTTTAGTATGTGCTTTAGGAGAATATCATTTCACAACACAACATCATCATATTTGGTACTTTACTCTCAAAGCACCCTTGAAACATTTGCATAGATTTCATAAAACAATACATAAGTCCATAATTTATCTCTTGAGGTCCAAACCAACTTTCAATTACAAACTCTTAGAAAACGTGGGTTAGATATGCATTTCGAAATAATTACATGTAAAGCTTGCAATACATGCCTTATTTCATAAACTTTTCCTTGTAGATCAAAATTCCATATCATCTGATTCATAACTTGAAAACATGGGGGATTACGTGGGTTCATGGGGAAATCATCATAAAAGTTTCATGTATTATCAAATAATTCATAAGAGATCATAATTCAATCATTTAAATCAACAATAAAGAGAACCCATGATAAGTGATGAAATTCTAACTCAATTTTGGAATTCTACCATTTGAAATAGAGATATTTAGGAACTCCATGGATGAAAACTATCATACCTTGAGTCAAAAAGCTAGCCTTCAATGGAGCAATTGGAACCTTAGCTTGAAACCCTAGGTGAATTCTTTTTCTTCTTCTTCAAGTTTCTAGAGAGAGAATATTTGGAGAGGAGTTGTTTTTTTTTTGGGAATTTAGAAGAATGAACTAAAATGGGGTAAATTCGGGGGTTAAAAGGCTTATATAGGGGGACCTAACCATACGCAAAATGACACAGTGTAGGAACTAATTAATTAGGAAAAGACTCAACTGCCCTTGAACTAACTGGCAGCTATCCACCGACTCACCAACTACTAACCTTATTGACAGATCGTCGTCTGACCTCTGGTACGTCCTGGTGGATCGTGGATGGTGGTCAGTGATTTTTGGCGGATCGACGTCCCCTGGACCACGAGGCATGGTCCCACTATGGTCCATGGACTATCTATTTATAAGGGACCCTTCTATGATCTATGGCCCATACCACGGGCCGTTGTTGGCTCATCGTGGATGGCACCTAGAATGATGTCCGAAAAGCTGCTATTTTGGTCATTTGAATACAGGGTGTTACAAGTTTTTAGACTTAAAAGACTTATATAGGTCTTAGGATTAGGATCAAAAGGACCTAATTTATGCATGAATCAATTAGGGAAAGTAATTAACAGCCTCTGAAAATAATTGACGACTCGACCTACGGTTTGGACCTACTTTCAACAGTTCATACTGATAAACCGTAGACAAAGTATTGGGAACTTAAAAATCACCTATCTTTGACAGAATCCATGTACAACTCATAGGTGTTTCTATGATCCGTACATGCCAACCTTAGAAACTAACTTTAAGCTTTAAAATTTCAGTTATTACGGGAGTCACCTACGAGACCTATCTATGACTCGTACATGGAATGAGGAACCATTCTTGTGAACCGTAAAAAGTTTACTGGAACTTTTTTTGGAATAAAATATTTACTCAATTCCTACGATTTCCAACTACGGCCAATAGACGCTTCTACAGTCCATTGGGAACCGTACAGATAGCCTGCAATCCAAAAATTCATTTTCTCCATCTTCCAAATTCTAAGGTGTTACAATATCTTTCCCTTAGGAATATTCTCCCTTGAATGGGTCTCAAAACAACATAAGGAGGGTAGGGGAAGAGATCTAAAAGCCCAACAATAATACAACTTCATCAACAACACATAACCAAGGAGGAACATCAATTACAAGCTTAACATATTCAAAACATCACTTCATAAGTTGTACAATCAAATCAAACTCAAATGAACATAATCATGAACAAATCAACCACAATTATATCAAGGTCTCAAAAAGAATGTTTTCATGAGCATACATATTGATGAACAAATCAATCACAATTATTTCAAAAAGAATGTTTTCATGAGCATACATAAGGGCTACATCATAAGGATGGACCATGAGGAACTAAATACCTCAAGCTAGAGTAGGGTCGGAGGGAAAGAGATAGAGATAACGAGAATTCATATTGACCTCGAACTCCTAAGTATCATCCTTAACTCTTTTATTGCTTCACAAGACTTTCACGGATTCTACTTCCGTATTTTTGAACTTCCTAATTTACTGGTCCAAAATCATAACTGAAACTTCTTCATAAAAAAGATTTTCTTTAATTCCAAAACCTTCCAAGGGAACAATAAATGACAGATCTCCAAAACATTTCTTCAACAAGAAGACATGGAATAGCGAACATACCAATGCTAAATCATTATGCAAATCAAGCTCATAAGAAATTTGCCGATACACCTTAAAATTTAATATGTGCCAACATCATTGGGACTAATCTTCCCATTCTTTCCAAACCTCATCACATCCTTCATGGTTAAATTTTCAACTAGACCCAATCATTAATATCAAACTCAAGGTCTCTCCTACTGACTTCCGTATAGGAACTTTGTCGACTTTGGGTTGTTTTCAACCTTTCTCTAACAAGCTTATTTTTTTCCATAGCCTCATGTACCAACTCAGGGCCTATCAAGGAAACCTCACCAACTTCAAACCAAACTATAGGAGATATACACCTCCTACTATAAAGATCCACAAATGGTGTAATACAGATTCTTGAATGATTGCTATTATTGTAAGCGAACTCAATAAAAGGCAAATGATCATCAAAATTACCCTTAAAGTCCATCATAAAACCTTTCAACATATCTTTCAAATTTCTGAGAGTACGCTCCGCTTTCCCATTGGTTTGCTAGTGTAATGTCATACTAGGCTTATCACAAGTACCAAGGCCCTTTCAGAAAGATTTCCAAAATTGAGAAGTCAATTGAGTACCACCATCCGAGATAGTGTATAAGGGAACTCCATGAAACCTAACCATTTCCCTCAAATACAAATTAGCATATTCCTCTCCAGAACTTGAAATCTTGATGTGAATTAAATGAGGTGATTTCCTCATACTATCCACAATAACCCAAATTGAGTAATGTTGTCGCTAGGTGTGGGGTAAACTGACAATAAAGACCATATTAAAATCTTTCCACTTCCACGAAGGAATGTTAATATCTTGCCTTTTGACTTTTGATTCTCAACTTTCACTTGTTGATAATTAGGACATTTACTCACAATTTCCGTGATATCCATATTCATCCTATTCCACCAACAGACGATGCAAGTCACAGTACATTTTGGTGGTTCTCGGATGAATGGAATATCAAGAACTATGTGGTTTTGATAAAATCTTCTCTCTTAAATCAACAACATTAGGAACACACAAATGACCTTGATATAGAAGCACACCATCTGCCTCTTAGGAGAAAGCCTCAATGTGCTTCTTAAGTACTACTTTCTTCAATTTAACCCAAAACTGATCAAGACCTTGCTTGCCATTGACATCTAACACGAGCAACATTTCTTATCCATAACACCACCTTAAGTGGAATCAACTAACTGAATATCCGCCTTTCTAATTTGGCGATCAGCAATGTGTAGTTTGCACTTTTTTGTTGCATTTTGTGGCTATTCTTTCAAACACTAATCTTTGCCTTGTCCATTGGCCTTTAGCTGCTACGAATCATCTACATATTATCAGAATAGGAAAATTAAGGCATTGAGGACACTAATTATTTAGCTTAATACACCTCAAATGAGTGCAAATCTACCAATAATCAACTTCTCAAATGGTTTTAGTATTCATTGAGCTCATATATGATGTATGAATTCTTTATAAAGGCTTTTATGAGGTTTCACTTAGCCTTGCATATTAAGTTTAAATTCACGATGTTTAGCTTTACAAATTATCATACATGTATATCATACTTAGTATATTTAAAGTACTGATTCACATACCTATTCAGACTATTTTTTCAGGTTCTTACTAACAGGATCTAGATCGTAACTTTCTATTAGAAGGTAATGACTTCTCTAATTTAGAGCACTCAAGATAGTGTATAATTATAGTATATTATTTATATTCACGTGTATTTATTTAGGTAAGTGGGGGTCATGTCCTGCTAACTATAATCAGTGTTAGTAGAGGCTTCATAGACAATTAGTTAGAGTTGTTGTATTCAATTTATTCTATTTCAGATTCCTTTTTAAATCACAATAGTTGTATAAAAAAATTTGTCCAAAAATATATTGAACCAGTATTACATAAATATGCTTCCGCTCAGTCATTTCATTATTTTACATATAAATATTTATTTGCTCAAGCCTATGGCACTATCAAGGGTTAGCATGGAGTCACTTTTGGTTTTTAGACCTGTGCTATGACTAGGGGGTAGTCTCGGGTCGTGAAAATTAGCAGGTATTAGAGACACTCTTACTCTATCAGCTACGCAGGATCCAGACGCTTATCCTAATGTTACCAGCACTTCCAAGATGGGTGAAGCTTCGGGTGTTGATGTGTTTTTATATCCCATACTAGGCTCTGTTATGACCAGTACTGAGCATGAGTTGTTCCATATGAAACCTTTATCGTTTCATGGTATTGAGATTGAGGTTACTTTTGAGTTCATCTTGGATTGATTTGAGAGGCCGCATAAGTTGGGTATTATGCAACAACATGGAGTGAAGTTTCTTACTTTTAAGCTATAAGAATATGTTAAGTAGTGGTGGAGGGATCATGTGGAGTGTCATTTATTGCTTTTCCTTTGTTGACATGGGCACAATTTAATGCCATATTTCTTGAAAAATATGTTTATCCTACTCTCAGGGATCGCAAAAAAGATGATTTTCTGGCACTTGAGTAGGGAACATGTGTGTAGCAACCTATAAGTCTAAGTTCTATGACTTGTCTCGTTTTGCTACCCAAATTTTGGGAATTGAGGAGGAGGGGATTTGTCTTATGTGTAAGGTTTGAACACTAAGCTACAAGTCTTATTGGTGCTTATGATTACAAGGAAAAGAGTTTTATTGAGATAACTGGTTATGTGAAGAAGTTGGAGGGACTCGAAACAGTTGGACATGATAAGGTTTTTGTGGTTCTTACTTAAGAGGTCCCAATTAACAAGTTTATTTGACCAGGCCTATTCACATAACTTTATAGGACTTTGTAACTAGCCATTCTAAAGTCATTAAATAGTCTCTAGCTCTTACTAGTCAATGAGCTTCTTATTCTTCTATAAACGAGACATATCTTGATCGAGGGTGCTTTAACTATGGTAACTATCACAACTATAAGTGTGAATTCCCTTTAAAACATGCAAGAAACCCAAAGTAGTAGTACTTCAAGCGGGAAAAGGTGGCAACGGCAAGGGACGTCCTCAAAGTGGGTTAGGTAATAGTTAGAGAAGTCGTGTGAGAGCAGGGAAAATGGTAATACAGGGAAAGGAGTAGCACATCCAGCTAGAGGTTTCGCTCAAAATGAGGATAAACTCTATATAATACCTCACATGGTTTGTGTTGGGTTTAGTATCTCCCACAATAAGATTTTCAATTAGTACATGACCTTGTACCTATTTATCTTAGTTTAGTATACCTTAGCATTTCATGATATTTACGCGGTCATTGAATTATAATGTTTATAAATTCAACATGTTCAATTATCACATTTACTATGCATTATTTGTATATTTTAGTGTCATGTTATTAGATGAGGTAAGCTTCGGATCCCTTGTGCCTCTAAGGATTGTATCACATTCGAGGGGTAGTCTCGGGGCGTAAAAAGATTATTTGCTTGGTTCACATAAAATTTAGTCTCAAATAGGGTATCTATTTACTTATATAGATACACTTAAAATATGAAGTTCAACAAAACAATTTCTAGCTAATACATCTTCCAATCATGCTAAGAAAATAATCATTTATGAAGCCAATAGAGAATGTGTATTGTTGAGATCAATGACATAAAATATTTTATAATTAAGTGGTTTTTCATTAAAAAAATAAATTCAACATATCGTGCAGAGAGAAGCATAGCTCAATTGAAGAAATGATACATCAAAAGAAACAAAACAATATACATTTAACCATAAGTCTTTTTCACACATGATCCTCAATATAATGGTCAGATAGGTGTTTAACACTAGATCCATTTGAGTGATAATCTTACATGTCATCATCTTAAAAATAATAGATGAAATTTTTACCAAGTGGAGTGAATACATGTTATACTTTGAGCTAACCTAAGTCTATCCTAAATCACCAAAACTCTGTTCAAAGCCTTGCCATGAATAGGGTCATCTTAATATTCGAGTGGAAGTTGTTGTTATACAAAAAATCCACATACGCTTATATTAAGTCCCATTAACCTCCAAAGTCCAGTATACGGCCTCACATCATATCCTCCAAACCGTAAATAGTACGTTTTAACTACCCGTCAGTCTAAGAATGGAAAGCTATTCTAAGATCAACATACCCAACTCCTCCTGAATGGTCCACCAAATGCTAAAAGTGAAATAAAATCCCATATCTAAAATAATGGACACAAGCACCCCGTGAAGATGAATTACCTCCTAAATGTAAAGACAAGATAACCTTTTTTCTTGGTCAATCCATTCTAACAAAAATTCTATCACCTCTAAATTTTTGAGGTAATCACATAATGAAGTGCATGGTGATGCTCTCCCACTTAAACCCTGAAATGTGTAATCTTTGAAATTCACCACCAGGCCTCAAATGCTCGTTCTTCACCTACTCACAACAGTATTAAAAAGACACATAGTCCACAATATCTCTCCTCATTCCACTCTACCAATAACACTACCACAAAAATTGTGATTCATCTTCATGATCATGTACCTCACAAAGAATCAGAAGAATCGGATCTCCAATCCTTGAAACACAGATAGAACATTAGAATCTAAAAATACCATCATCATTGAAGGTGGCCTACTAGGTGTCACATTGAAAAACCCAATCTTGGATAGCTACCAAAGCATCCTCCTTAAATTGATGACTACAAATCTGCTCCAAAAAGGATGACTGAACCCCAACATAGGTTAAAACCCATCTAGAATCTGAAAAATCAAGCCAAATCATCATATTACCTAAGAATGGATTTCTAAAGATAAAGGTCGCTGTAAGACTAAAACGAAGTCTAGACTAACCATACTCATGGCCTTTCGACTCAAGGAATCCACTACCACATTGTTCTTGCATATATGGTAGAGAATAAAGCGATTGTACTCCTTTAAGATCTTGATCCACCTACACCTTCTAAATTTAATGTTCTTCTGGCTCATAATGTACTATAAACTCATGAGATTTGTGTAGATATCACGTCATATCCCATAAAGTTAACGTTTCCAAATCATAAGAGGAAATATTACTACCTCTAAATCAAACACATGAGTTGAGTAGTTGCACTCATACACCTTAAGTTTTCTCGAGGCATACGAAATCACATGGCCCTGCATGAACACAAAACCAAAACTAAAGCTGGATGCATCACGATACACTGCGAAGTCTACGACCTCAACTATAAGATTCAAAATGATGGCGATAGTAAGAAACTCCTTGAACATCTAAAAGCATAAATCACATGCACATAACAACTCAAAAGGAACATGAAGGCGACTCAATTGAGTCAAAGGCGTTGCATTTGATAAGAATCCCTTCATAAGTTGTCTGAGTATCTTGCTAATCAAATGAAGCTCTAGATTTCACTCATTGATGTTGGCCTAGCCTAATAATGAAAATACTAAATCTTTAGTTGATCCACCATAATTCCACCTTGGGACACCACGTTCCCCAAGAATGCTACAGACTCAAGCCAAAACTTACACTTTGAAAATTTGACATAAAGTCATTGATCTCTCAAAATCCTCAAAACTTGCAGAAAAGGTGTTGGTGCAAGTTTCCACAAATTGCATGTACTAGTCGTACATGGATCTAAAGATCTTTCAACCCATTCATGGTTAACATTTAGGAAGTGGTTTTTCAGGAAAGTGGGTTTACGTCTCGCTAGTACGGTCCACAGAGGGAAGTATGGTCCGTACTTGGCCATCATAGTTTGAGGCTTGACGGTCTATGCATATGTTTGAGACTCCATGTTGCGAAGAGGATATACGAGTTGTAAAAGGTTCAATAGATTGTGTAAGGATTTTAGGATCTTTGTTAGAGATGTGTAGTTTCCACAAGTGTTGTACAACGGCAGTAAAACTCGTGATTTATTATATGGACTGCATATAAAGTCTGTAGACCTTTTCAATAGTTATTACATCACGGTCAATTGGGTCTTTTCCTACTCTCTTACTACCTATACTACATATTTTTAAGTATATTTTGTAGGGGTATAATTGAATCTAAGACCCTAACATCTCCCTCACTCACTCTCATTCCTTCTCAAGTCTTCCTCTCCAACCGAGCTACAGTTTTAAGGATTCCAAGCCTCCACTGAAGATTCCAGTTAGGGCTTTGATCAAGGTATATGAGAACTTCATCAATGGGCCCTTCTTCACCCATTTATTGACAAAGAAACCTAAATTTATACTTTAAGATGCTTGCCCAAATTCTAGGTTTTCATGATTTTCTTATGAGTTCAATTGATTTTAAGTTTACACATCACAATTGATATTATTATGCATGATTTGGTCTCATTTCAATGTTTCAATGATATTTTTCTGAACCCATGTCATGCAAAGAATTTTAGGCTATAATTTAAGCAATGTTCATATGCATGCTATATGCTATGAAATTTTTTTATGATTCAAGGATACTTTCGACTTAAGTGTAAATCAATTTTATGAAAATATAAGGTTTCCAACTAAACTATCTCATTTATGAATGAATTACATGATTTAGATACTTCCAATTGAATTACTTCATACTATTAAAATACTATGATGATTTAGATAATTTTTGTAACGACCCTCAAAATAAAGTAGGATAAAGTAGAGCCTCACATGGGTTTTATGCATTAATAACTTGTCAAAATAATGAAGAATAGCCTTTTTAGTCAGTTTTAAAGAGTTTGGAAGTCAAACGTCAAGGGATGACCAAAACGTTCGGAAACTAGTATTTTATGTGTTGGTGTGTTCTAGTATGTTGTTCTTGTTTTTATGTGTTGTTTGGAGTCTAAAATCAGTGGAGGTGACCCTAGTGTCTTAATAAATGTTTTTAGGGTCAAACCATTTGGATACGACACCCCGAGGGCCACCCTAAGGGTCCCTGAGGAGGACCCCAACCTTGGCAAAGCAAGCTGCCAAGGCAGCTTGAAGTTGTGCTTGGAGGGAGCATGTCCGCGTCGCGGACTTGCTACACCAAGGGCCAAACGTTTGGTCCGCGTCGCGGACATGTTGCATACTCTACTGTCTCAAATTTAATTTCTAGAAAACTTGTGGGAACACCTCCACGTCGCGAACTTGTTTCCCGATGAAATCTGCAAAAATAAAACTCAATTTTGACTTATTTAAAAAGGTCCAACTATGTGAGGAGTAGTTTGGGTACTTTGGGGAATTATTATAAATGGTTATTCTACCTATTTTACGGTATTTTAAGTTGGTTAAGACCCCATAACCTAAAATTAGACCCCATTCTACAAATTGACCCTTCCCTCTCAAAATAGATTCTCTCAAAAACCCCATTAAAGACCTTGATGAAGCTCAAGCTAGAAGATGGGTTTCCAACTGATTTCTTCTTCAATTTCATGGCTCTTCAATAATTAAGGTATGGTGACTCTTTATTCTTGAATAACCTCTCATTGGAGGAGTTCTATCAAAGATTTTCAAAAGTGATTCAAAGACCAAAATTTCCAATTTTCAATCTAAACATGGGTTCCTTGTCTAACGATTTTCTAAATCATTATATTGATGAATTAATGTGGAATTAAGGCTTTGAAGATAATTTTCTAAGTAATTCTTAAAGAACCCATGACCCCCAAATTCTCAATATTGGCGTATGATGTGGGTCTTTGTGAATATGATCTCTATTGGTGAAATTATATTTAGATTAGATTGTATTGATGTTTCCTATGATTATCTATACTTATTCATGTTGAACTGTTGGTATATTGATTAGTTGAGGACTATGGCCTTATGGGCAAAGTTATGGGTTGATCCCTTTATTTATGGAATTGTACTTAGACTATGTATATGATATTGAATTACATTGTTGATTCCTATTGCTACCTATGTCAACTGATTATGAATTGTTGAGGATTGATCCATGGTGATCATGGCTTGGAGAATTGGTAAGTTGACCTAACTTCTAGTCCATAGTATGAGAATTGATGTTGTGTGGTTTGATCCACCTATAGTGGAGGTGTTCACTTCTTGTCTATCTATGCATGTTGAGATCATGGCCTTGAAGGCAATAGATGTGAAGTGAATTGATGATTATGATGCATATGTTTATGAAGTTATGCTATGAAGGTTATGTATGAAATCCTCAATGCTAGCATGATGTTTAAAGTGTGTTGATGATGAGGAGTATAATGTGAATGATAATGTTAGGGATAAGGTGTGGTGTACATGATTGATTATGTTAGGTACTATTGTGGAATGACCTCTACCTATATGACCCCTATATGAATGTTTGATCATATACATGTTAGGAGTACCTATTCAATGTTGAATGTGTCCTTTTCTCCTATGATGAAGTGTGGGTGTGTGGTCTAGAATCCCTAAGGGCTTTATATGTGAATTGTTCATGAATTGGGGACATTGTGAAATGTGTTGTGATCCCTTTAAGGGAAGAACATTCAATATCAATGTTGTTGCTAATATGTCACTATGAGGGAAAATATGCACACACACACAAACTCTACATGTATAGCTATGAATATGATGTGTTATGGTGTCTATTGAAAGCTGTACTCCTAGATGCACCCCTACATCTTCTTATGCGTGCAAAGTGTATGATTAGCAAGGTATGGATATGTGTTGTATAAAGGTATCTATGTGAAATACTTTCTCATATATGTACATACACATATGAATGAATGAATAAGGTTTATGATAATCTACTGAAAATCAGTCTCTTGAAAGGTTTCCTCAGTTGTACTCTAAACTAGACAATGTTATGAATATGGTATGATTATGTGAAAGGTCATTCTCAAATAATATAGGTTCTATGATGAAAGGTCATTCTCATCTTAGAAACCTTTGAGCTATATGATATGAGGGATTAAGTCCCTAAAGCCTACTTTATGAACTAATGTTAAATAAAGGCTTAAAGATGTTTAAAAAGGGAGTTGGAGCTTAGCACCGAGTGAACATGAAAAATGAGAGTGGGGGCTTCACGTTTAGTAAGTCCGGCTTCCCACAAGAGAACCTTCATGTTTAGCAAGTCCAGGTTCCCAACATAGATGTTGTCTCATGAGATGGAAACCTCTATGCTTAGTAAGTCAAGGTTTTCTAGTAGCAAACTCCTTGTTCCATAACTATGTGCCCCCGTAGGTATTAGCTTAGTGGATCCACTAGATAGCTATTATGTATGTAGGTCCTACTTTGGCAAGTAGTACCCTCTCTTTTCGATGTGGGAGAAGAACACCGGATTCCATGTAGCTCACATGGTCTATGTCGGTTATGGCAATGTCTCCGGAAAGTTAAGAATATGAACTCTAGTCATGATTTCTTGAAGAGTTACTTAGTGTAGGTAGGACTATGGACCCTACTTATTCATTGCACAAGTGGACTCTAAGGGAGGTTATGATTAGGCTCTTTATGTAATGAAGACTATGGTCTATGTATATTAATATGAAAGCATGTTAAGGTTGACTTTACTTATGTCAAGACATGAAGCATGTATATGCATGTGAATTACACTTATGACTTGTTAATGGGTTTGCTTAGTATAGGTGGGGGTATGGGACTCCATGTGTACATTGCACAAGTGAGCTTGTGAAGGGGTTGTGAGGGTGGTTTACCTATGATATGAACTAAATGGGTTGTGACTAATGATGTAGTAAAGGAATGAGTCCATATATGATGTGATGAAGTATGTTGGTCTTATGTCTAATGTTAAATGAAGATGTTATGACTTGTTGAATGATGTGCCTAGTCTTTGGTGGCTTCCTAGGAATACTTGGTGTGACTAGTATTATGGGATGCTACTTGCACATTGCACTAGTGTGACTTGGGGGTTGTCTTAGGTGATGGTTCCTATGTGAAGACTATGTCTTATGGTGTGCTTATGACTATATGAATATATGTGGTTGAATTGATGAAGGTTATATGTAAGTTCACCCTTGGTAACCTTAAGGTAGTACATTGCAATATCCTAAGGGTTGCTTGAGGAAAGGAGTTAAGATAAAGAGGAAGGTAATGTATTGTATGCATTGAATGTGCCTAAAATATTATAAGTGGCTCTATGTTATATTATGAATGAGTTCCATGTGTATGATGATGTATGTGGTTTATATTGTGCCTAATGTACAAAATGTTCTTGAAGTTTCTCTAAAAAGCATGATGCATGGTTTCCAACTAAATGTCCTTTTAAAAGCATGTTTTGCATGGTTATCATACTTAGTGCATTCTTGTACTAACACCATTCTTCTTCATCTTTTACACCAAGTGTAGGTGATGGTGACTAAAGGGCCTTTCATATAAGTGATGAGCTTGACTTACTATTCCCAAGTTCGGGTGTGTCCTTAAAGATTCTATGACCTTTATGTTAAAGAGTTTCGTTAAGTTTTATGTACTAGATAGTAGTTTCTTTTGTATTGTAAGGGTTGTGTCCCTCTTGTGTTATAGTCATGTTTTAATATGGCTACCTTGAGACGTAGTACTTCAATTTTTGAATTAAAGGTTTAATGAAGTGACTTTTATGTCATGTTATATTATGAAAAAGTTTTAAATTTTCTGCTATTTTTCTATGATAAATGCTATGACGAATGCTAAGGGCTTGTATAAGACCTCCAAGAGGTTGAATACGCTAGTAACGACTAGGGGGTACTTTCGGGTCTTTACAATTTTTATTAAGGCGTCTCTTGTGAATATATTATGAAATCATGATGTTAAAGGAGCTTGTTATATGATTATGAGATCTTCGTGAATGATGTAGTATCACAAGATTCTTACCATGTCAAAGATTATGAATAGGATTATGATTATGCATGTATTCCATTGGGAGTTTACTTATCACCGAGTTGGACTAGTGGTGATTACCCAAGTCATAGAACTACGTCCCCCCATATGTCATGTCTCGATTAGACATTAGCTAGTGGATCCACCTAAGCTCATGATTATGGTCGTTACTTTGGCAAGTAGGCCACTTTTTTTTTATGTGGGAGCAGTACACTAAACTCCATGTTATGCCTAACATGGTTTATGTCGATTTATGGTATCTCCCATAAAGATTTATTATTACCTCTAATGCTTTTGTTATGACTATGATTATGATTTAAAGAAATATGCATGACCTTGTAATATGTTTTTTGAAATCACATGAATAGATTTATGTCATGTTTATTTGGTCATTGCATTTTCACATTTTTAGACTGATCATGATATCTTGTTATAGTCATGCATCTTCCTCCATATTTAGTAGATGTCGAGTACTGATTGCATACTTCTTTTGTTTTTTTTATATTATAATATAGATTTTGATGCAAATTACTCAGGTCGCGATTAGTATTAGATCCTATCGGCTTCACGTAGGATTGGTGAGTTTTCATAGTTCAAGGACATGCTACATATAATATTTTCAACTAGATTTCAAATTGGGTTTTGTAATTGAAGCTACGTTTTATCATTTTAAGGGTTTGTAGATCAATACTTAGCCATGGAGAATGTAATAGGTATTGAATTTTTACTTTATATGATGAATAGTTGATGCTTATTGTGACCAACGACACTATCCTACGGTATGAGTGTCTACGATCCTCAATAATATAGTAACCCAACTAAAGGTAGGGGTCGTGTCCCAAGGGAATGGTAGTGAAAATAGTAGTTAGGCTAGAATTTCGTTCTAGTTAACTGTAGTTTGAGAAATTATCGAATAAAAACAAAGTAAATTCAAGTGGGTTACACCAAAGTGTCAAATATCAAAGGGAGTTTGTCACAAGTATAGCTAAAACAACAAAAATAAAGAGAAAATTCAAGTATGGGGAGAAGTTCTTGGGGTGTGACCGCAATATATATTGATAAAAAATTTTGAGTACATGCTTTCGATAGGAAATTTGCAAGATAATAGTGACTAGGCTAAGATTTAGATTGAAATAAGTTCCCTCTCGGGCAACTTACCCCATTTCAAATGGGTTCCTCTCGGACACCCATTTTCCGCATGAAGGCCAACCTACATCTGATGAGTCCACAAATTAGACTCATTTTGGGCTTTATTTTAATAGAAATAGTGTCCTTGAATGCTTGTTTTTATCTCAATACCTGATTATAATGTTGAAGTATTAGGTATTTGAAGTTTTAGAGGAAGCGTGGGCACTTACGCAGAAAACGGAGCAAATAGGGATGAAAAGATCAAGAAATGGAATCTTGCGGATCACCGAGTTCATCGACGATCTCTACTAATGTCGCCAAAGAATCCTCCGCAGCACAATCTGTGAAAACTATAAATACTAGTTAGAATTGTAGTTTTAGTGTGGACCAATTATTATTATTATTTTCACTTTAGAACATACTTTAGCTGATATTTTCTCGTCAAGTTTGGAGAGGGTTTTGTGGAGACTTGAAGAAATGAGTTCTTCTTCTTCAAGTTGGAAGTGGGTCTTTTCTATTCATTTTTCTTTGCTTAATTTAATGTTTAATTTCTTATATCCAGTTGATTTCGTAATCATGTTAGGTATAATTTAGTATTTCTTGATGTGTGGCTAAAAACCCCCATTCTTGAGGTGTGATTTAACAAATATGGGTTGATATTCTTATTGGGTCTTGCTTGTTGATAGGTTAGATGTATTTTAATGGTGATTTCACCTAGTGGTTATGGTTTAATCTAAAGGGTTTGTAGTTGCAAATACAAAGCCACCCATGTATTTTCGGCTTGCCCGAGAGGAAGGTCGGGACCTCGAAACCACCAGACTGATGGCCTAAGGAGTGGGTCAACATGAGGTTCAGCCCGAGAGGGTGAGCCCTAGTACCATATCCTAACAGTCAGCTCGAGAGAGTGAGTGGGATAAGGTGTAGGCTAGTGTTCATACGACAACTTGTTGTCCGAGAGGAACTCATTTGAAACGGGGTAAGTTACCCGAGAGGGAACTTATTTCCATTTAAAGCTTAGCCTAGTCACTATTATTTTTGCAAATTTCTTATTGAAATCATGTACCCAACAACTTATCTCAACTTATATTGCGGTCATATCCCAAGAACTTTTCCCCATACTTGATTTGCTTTTTTATTTTGCTATTTTAGTAGTTGTTACAAAAACTCCTTTGATAGTTGACACTTTTGTGTTACCCCCTTGAATTTGCAATGTCTTTTATCGCAAATGTCTTTAGCTACGACTAGTTAGAATGTAAATTCTATTTTTCTATCAATTCTCAAAACCTCTCCCTTGGGACACAACCCCAACCCTTGGTTATTACCGACTATCGTAGACACTCATACCATATGATAGTGTTGTTGGTCACGATAAGCATCAAAATGGTGTGGCTGCCGAGGAGTGGTACTATTTGATAATTTTTAGATTAATAGAATTTATGTTCTTCTTAGTTGTAGTTCACTAACTTTACTTTCAGTCTTGTTTTTCATTGAGTTGTCCATTTAGGTGCAGAGCATGGCTGAGCATAGTAGTGGTAAATTAGTTGAAATGAGCCAAGGAGTCCAGAAGGACCTCACGCTGACCGCACTGACATCTCAGCTAAATTATTTGGCCACCAAGATCTCAGAGGTGGATGTTCAGTGCAACAACAGGGGGAGTATATGCCCCCTCATGAGCGGAGGAAGTCCAGAAATAGGGAGAAAAATTGTGTCGAGGACATACTTCAAATCATTCACCAAAAGATCACCGATCAAGATTGGGTGTTGAAAGAAATAAAGGAGAATGTTGAGGTGTTGGATCAAATGTTTGGATCGCACTCTAGATTAATCCGGCTGATCAGGTAATTCCTGAGTTTTACAGTACCTCATCTCCACCCAAATGACATATTGGGGTCACCTAGTGACACTGAGGCTAACCCCAATAACGGAGAGTGAGACAGAACTACGTCATGGCACGACGTAAAATATGGCGCTTCTTTGGAGGCAACCTAAGGTTTTAATGGTTTTAATTATTTTGTTCGAATAATGGTGTGCGATTTTGTAGGGTAAAATGCGAAAGGTGTTGAGTAGCACAAGATGGCGAACAAAGGACCCAATGGGCGAGTCGTCGAATCTATCCGCGATTCCAACTGAATCCGCCATTAGGATGCCAAAACAAGGGATATCCTATAAAACTCAGCGAGGTATGTAAGCTTTTGGTGCATCGCCGATGCTATCGGTGACATAACTAATGTCATTGAAAGGCTAGGAACTGGACGGTTAATATCTGGCCAAAGACTTCTAAATTTTTTAAACTATTCACCCTCCCTCGCTTTGATGCTTCACAAGTTCCCACAATAGTAGCATTTTACATATTATTGCTTGTAATTAGTATTATAGTTGTCGATTGGTACTCGGAACTATGATTTCTCTGCTGCCTAGTATTACAAAAAGCTATTTGATCGGCATACAAGGTTAGTCTCTAACACACCAATTTTATTTTTGAAAATTTTGCACTCTTTTGCATTTATAGTATCAAGATGACGTGTGTTGGGCCTCTATGATAGAAATAGGTTGCTATGATGCTCTTTTCAATTCGTAAACTTTGCCTAAAATGCTTAAATAATTGAATACCTTAGTGTTTTCACTTTGAATTAATTCATATCAATAGGGGTTTTGCGTGTTAGTTGTTAGGTTGATTGAGTGAGGTCTGAGTAGCCTATATGTGCGCTAACTAATGAAAATTGCTTGATGGAAGATTGGGTAACACCAATCTTATGAGTGGGCATCGTCAAATTGCAAAAATTCAACAAATTCGAGGGAGTCTGATTATCTCGAGAGTGATAGTAGTGCGGCTCTTATTTGAATTCCATGAGTGCATGTTTTGATTTAATTTTCTAGGATTTGGGGGATTGAATTCGAGAAGGTGGGTCAAAAATAGGCATGTTGGGTCAATTGGTGAGCTAAGTCGAGATCCCTGAAAGACTCAGCGGTTCTCCTATTGCTCCCATCCTGCCGATGATTTGGCGCCTCGATTTACGTTTGGGTCTGTAACTCTCGGCGAGAAGTCTAAGGGCGCTGAAAATGCTCAGTGACTCGCTAAATGTATTACAATCGCTCTATATCTGCATCCCTAGGATCCTGTTGCACTGTCATTTTCGGTGGATACATCCTGCTCGCCGAAAGTAGTCGGCGATTCGCCAAATGATTCTACCTATCGTTATTTTCTTCTTATTGTTAAGCCAATCCCTTCGGCGAGCTCATTCTGGTTCGCCAAAAAGATTCGGCGACTCGCCGATCAGATTAGCGAGTCTATCTGCAATAACTTTTTGTACTTGCATTTGAGTTTCTTCTTGATATTTTTTGCAGAAATGGTATGCACCAACATAAACAAGACCCCTCAGAAAACAATAAAGGGCATTACAATAAATGAAGGAGGATCACATCCTTTACAGAAAATAAAGCAAGATATCCCACCGGGAGATAAAGGAAAAAGGAAAAAACATATAGCAAAGAAATGAGTAGCTATGGAAACAAATTTTGTTGAACCAGAGGATAAACTGCCTCTGATTGATCGAAGGATAGCGCTCCGTGCTAGGTCTCTGTCCACAGCCACCAGTACCCCCTCAGCTGCCACTTTGCCTACTACTGCAACAGTGCAAACCCCAACACCACCTCTAATGGCTCCTATACTTCCCGTAGTTCCACCTCCACCAAGATTGCTGAACAGATTGAAAGGAGATGGTTTATGCACCATTCTCAAAGAAAAATTGCTATTTGCAAAAGGCCTGGAAGGTAAGTATGCTGCGGTGCTTGGCACGCTCAGGTATCACGAGTTTGAGTAATTCACGAGGCCACGGGGTACTTACATACCTTCTTGGGTCCGGGAATTCTACTTAGCCTATGGGGAGTTGGTCCCGAAAAGCAGAAAGAAGGGTAGTGATTTTCGACCAGTGAAATCAGTTATAGTTAGAGGCAAGGAAGTAGAGTGTCACAACGAACATATAAATGCTATATTGGGACAACCGCTACACCCAGTACTTCCCTACCAAGGTTTGCCTATTGCTCCATCTCTCGATGATTTTAAGGGTTGGTTAGCTCCGATGATCTCTGACAGCACAGGGAGCTGGATGGACGTGGGAGTCCCCATTGAGAAGAGAGATATGAACATTGCCTCTCGGTATTGGTTTGGGTTCATCAACAACACTATCATGTCATCCCAAAACGTGTCCATTCTGCGTCATCCGAAGGCGGGTTGCCTTGGTTCTATCATATACAGGAGGGAGATCGACCTGGGATTACTTGTTTCACAGGAGATGGCTATGAGGGCCAAACAGACGTAAATATCTCTGCCATTTCCTGTACAGATCACTGATCTATGCCGGTGAGCTGGAGTATCAAGTGACATTACGAGGGATGTTGAGGTTACCCTATCATCCTCCACCGACATATGGCGTATAGAGGCCGAGTCCACAGCAGAGGAGATTGACAGGAGGAGGGCAGCCCCAATATATACATCTCCAGAGGTCAATGTTGATGTATTACCAGCAGAGACACCTTCGCATACTCCGGCCTCTGTGCCATCATGTATACCCGATCCTCCCTCCTCTTCTTCACAGGCCCAAGGTGATTCATCATCAACCTAGCCGTCCAGGATCACTTAGGATATGATCCTGAAAATGGGACGGCTAGCCTACTCGGCGGATGTTAGTGCAACACGAATACAGAGATTCGTCCCAGAGATGATTGACAGTGCCATCTTGACTGCATTGACACCCGTCCGAGATATTGTTGATGAAGTAATTGCTAGAGTCACTGATTGTGAGAGCAGACACGGGGTAGACACCCAAGATTTCAGTCCTAAAAGCTGAAATAGCTGAGCTTAACAAGGATGTAGCCTATCTGAAGGACACCGAATTCACAACACTAATGCAAGGAGCAGATGAAAATGCTATCCCTGAAACCTCTGGGATTCCCCCGACCACTCCTGGAGACGTGCAGAAGGATGATGCAGGGTATGCTGAGTCAGAGATAGAGACCGATGAAGAGCAGGTAGCAGTCCACGATAAGGTGTTGAGTGAGAGCCAAGAGGACATCATATTTAGAGACTTGTCAAATCTCGTGGAGATGGTTGTGAAGTCAGCAACTACAACAGTGCCAACTGAGCCGTCCACAGCAGCTCCTAGTGGATCTGGCATTGCTAGTATGTATGAGGCTACTCCTGAGACTGAGACACCCGACCAAATAGATATACCGGGCTCCGATGCCCATATTCAGGCCCCAACAAATAGAGAGACTGCATAGACAGGACCATTCCTTACCTCTCTCACATTGTCTTTTCCTATTTTACTTGTAGGTATATTTTTGTTTACTTGCATTTGAGGACAAATGCTTCATTGGGTGGGGTGAGGCTCACCTTTTTCTTTGTGTATACTTTGTTGTTTTGTGCATGAAATTGGGTCGATTGGTTTGCTATAAACTGTGTTTTAAATATTGTTTCTTTTTGTGGATGCTTGAGCTTATGGCTCTTATTGTTTTACCTGCAAAATAAGTTTTATCCTTTAGAAAAAAATTTGCCACCTTTTGTGCTGAAAGTGGCTGTTCTTTTACAAAATATTAAGTCTCAGTTTCGATCAATACCGATGACTTAAATAGTGCTCTCAATTGAACAAACACAAATGCACGGCTACGACGAGGCCAAATGAAGTTACATAGACAATATGTGCACTCTTTGCATCTCGTTCTAACTAGCCATTTATCAAATTGATTCTCTTGTGATGACCGTTGCACAATAGCAAATGTGTGTAGTCTTGCTTGATTGAAGTTGCGATGCCTTGTGTGTTTAGATTACTTTGAACCTTGCATGATTAAACCTAGAATTTGCCCTGTTAGTCTATTTGATTTAGCAAGGTGTACTCTTGAGATGATCTTAGACAATTTTAAAAAGTGTGAGCCAATTTGACATATACCTCTTTTGTGACTTACCTGTGAGCTTGTGAAACTGTTTTGAACACCTTTGAGCCTTACCTTTCTTTGGAAGAACCTTGATAAACGCTAGACATTACTTGATCCACTACCTATAATCCTCTTGATTTGTCGTTTACTGAATAGCCAACTTACGATAAAAAGCCTAAGTTGGGGGTGTGGTGAAAAAGAAATGGAGAAGTCAAGAAGTGCTATAAGAAGTCCCCCTTTACTCATGTTGCAGAACAATGGAGCCCTTCGAAAAAAATTGAAAAAGAAATTAGTGGAATAAAGTACAAAGGATAATAGAGTTCCAAGCAATTCACGGGGAGTGAATAAAAGGATGACTTAGAAGCACTAGAAAAAGAAGTGATAAAGGAAAAGAAGGGAATGCTTTGAGAATACCACATCTCACGAAGAAAAAGTTACTAAGCCTAAAAGACCATACCTTTGCACTCAGCCCCATTATAAGCCTTAGAAAGACCTTTTTGATCTAGGGTAAGCTGGATCGAAAGTCAATTGAAAAATAAGGGCAAACTTATTGGTGAAAACATGCATTGTGTTCCTCTTTTTGAGTGTGAGCGTTGTATTTGATTCCTGATCTTAAATTGACTCATATCTATGTGTGAATATGGAGTCATTCTTTGTGCGAGGGCATTTAGATATTTTTGTTAAGCTTGAACTTGTACAAGTAGCAAGTATTGCAAGCATAAGAATCTGTGGTGATGGTGTGTCACAATTTGAATCTTTGAGTACACAATTGATTCTTGCATAAGTAAATTGAGTCTTGTTGTGTGCATTCATGATTTAGTCTTGTGTAGCACTGTTTGAGGCACCCTTTTTGAACGGCTGAACTTGAGTTTTCTTGAGGACAAGCAAAAGTTTAAGTTGAGGGTGTTGATAAGTCCACAAATTTGACTCATTTAGGGCTTTAATTTCATAGAAATACTGTCCTTGAATGCTTGTTTTATCTCAATACATGATTAAAATGTTGAAGTTACAAGTGTTTGAAGTTTTAGTGGAAGCATGGATACTTAGATGCAAAACGGAGCAAATAGAGCTGAAAAGAACAAGAAATGGAATCATGCGGATCACCGAAATGACATGAACCACTCTTCGTTCTAGTACGTGACGCCTTGAATAAAGTCGATCCAAAGGCGAGGAGAGGAGCAGTCGGCTAGTCGCCGATCAGTTCCGCGAAGTAGTGCTGTACTGCCCAATGATCCAGAATGCAAGGATGCTAAAGGCAGGACACTGAAGGTGATGAGCAGACCAGAAGGAGGATCGTCGAGTTAATCGGCGATCTCGACTAATGTCGCCGAACAATCCTCCGTAGCACAATCTGTGAAAACTATAAATACTAGTTAGAATTGTAGTCTTAGTGTGGAAAAATTGTTATTATTATTTTGAATTTAGAACATACTTTAGCTGATATTCTTTTCTCAAGTTTGGAGATGGTTTTGTGGAGACTTGAAGAAAGGAGTTCTTCTTCCCCAAGTTGGAAGTGGGTTTTCTCTATTCATTTTCCTTTGCTTAATTTAAAGTTTAATTTCTTATACCCAGTTAATTTCATTATCATATTAGGTATAATTTCTTATTTCTTGATGTGTGGCTAAAAACCCCATTCTTCGGGTGTGATTTAGCAAATATGGGTTGATATTCTTGTTGGGTCTTACTTGCTGATAGGTTAGATGTATTTTAATAGTCATTTCACCTAGTGGTTGTGGTTTAATCTAAAGGGTTTGTATTTGCAAATACAAAGCCACCCATGTGTTTTTGATTTGCCCGAGAGGGAGGTCGCGAAACCAAAACCACTAGACTGATGGCCTATGGAGTGGGTCGACATGAGGTTCTGCCCAAGAGGGTGAGCCGTAATCCCATATCCTAACACTTAGCTCGATAGAGTGAGTGATGTATGGCGTAGGCTGGTCTTTATGCGGCAAATAGGTGTCCGAGAGGAACACATTTGAAACAAGGTAAGTTGCCCGAGAGGGAACTTATTTCCATTTAAAGCTTAGCCTAGTCACTATTATTTTGCAAATTTCCTATTTAAAGCATGTACACAACAATTTATCTCAACTTATATTGCAGTCACATCCCAAGAACCTTTCCCCATACTTGATTTTCTAGTATATTTTGCTGTTTTAGTACTTGTTACAAAACCCCCTTTTATATTTGACACTTTTATGTCGCCCCCTTTAATTTACTATGTCTTTTATCGCAAATGTCTTTGTCTACGACTAGTTGGAGTGTAAATTCTCTTTTTCTTTCAATTCTTAAAACTTTTCCCTTGGGATACTATATTATTGACGATTGTAGACACTAATACTGTATGATAGTGTCGTTGGTCACTATAAGCATCAACGCCATACCCCAGTCACTCTCTCAAGCTGAGTGCTAGGATATGGGACTAGGGCTCACCCTGTCGGGCTGAACCTCATGTCGACCCACTCCTTAGGCCATCAGTCTAGCGGTCTTCGTTTCGCGACCTCTCTCTCTCGCAAGCAAAAAATAGATGGGTGGTTTTGTATTTTCAACTACAAACCCATTAAATTAGACCACAACCACTAGGTGAAATCACCATTAATATGCATCTAACCTATCAGCAAGCAAGACCCAACAATAATATCAGCACATATTTGCTAAATCACACCCCAAGAATGGGGGTTTTTAGCCCCACATCATGAAAAAAGAAACTATACCTTAAATGATAAAGAAATCAAATGAGTATAATAAATTAAACCTTGATATAAGCAAATGAAGAAGAATAGAGAAGACCCACTTCCAATTTGGGGAAGATGAACTCCTTTCTTCAAGTCTCCCACAAAATTCTTTCCAAACTTGAGAGAAATTATGAAAGCTAAAGTGAAAAATTACAATAATGTTCAGATCCCCAAAATAACAACTAAAACTACTATTTATAGCTTTCAGATTTAGTGCTGCGGTGGATCGTTAGGCGAGATAAGTGGGAATTGCCGATCGACTCAGCGATTCGCTCATCATTTGGTTCATCTCCTTTTGTGCTTGCTTAGAACATCTCTGCATCCTGGACCATTGGGCAATATTGTTCTATTTCACGGAACTGTTCGGCGACGCGCCGACTTCTCCTTTTTACCGCCAATTCGATCCTTATTCTTCAAGGCTCCGCGTACTAGAACAAATGGCGAAGTACGTCCTTTCGGTGATTCGCCAAGTGTTCTTGGCGATGCTCAATCTTCAGTTTCTTCGTTCTTTTCAGCCTTTTTGTTCCTTTTTGTGCCTAAGTGTCCATGCTTATGCTCAGACTTCAAATACCTGAAACTTAAGTGTTTTTACCAGATATTGGGATAAAAGAATCATTTGAGGACACTAGTTCTATTAATATATGGCCCTAAATGAGTCAAATTTGTGGACTCATCAACACCCCCAACTTAAACTTTTGCTTGTCCTCAAGTTCAGTAGTTCAAATAGGATGTCTCAAATAGTGCTACACATCTCTATCATGAACATAAACAACAAGGCTCAAACTACTCGTGCAAAGATCAATTGTATACTCAAAGATTCAACTTGTGACACACCATTACCAAAGATTCTTATGCTCGCAATACTTCCTTCAAATGAAAGTTCAACCTCAATAATAGTATCTAAATGCTCTCACACAAAGAATGATTCCATACTCACACACAAAGGTTTAATCATTTAAAGCTCACAAATCAGATGCAACACTCACACTCAAAAAGAGAAACACAATGCATGCTTTCACCCATAGGTTTGCCCTTATTTTCCAATCAACATTTGGTTCGGCTCAATCCAGATCAAAAAGGTCTTTTCAAGGCTTGTAATGGGGCTGAGTGTAAAGGTATGGTCATTTAGGTTCAGTGACATTCAACCTCATGAAATGTGGCGCTCTCAACACATCCTTTTCTTTTCCTTCATAAAATTTTCTTCTAGTGCTCTCATCATATTATTCACTCTTTATGTATTGCTTGGATAACCAATTTCTTTTGCACTTTTATTCTACAACTTTTTTTTTCACTCTTTTCCTTTCTTTTTTTTTCTCTTCTTTTTTTTTTCTATGGAGGGTTTCCATTTTTTCGCAACACCATAGGTTCAGGAGACTTTCTTGCAGTTCTTGACTTTTTCTTTTTCTTTTTCACCACACCCCCAACTTAGGCTTTTGGACTACGTTGGTTATTTTAGCTAAAACACTATTCATAAGGATTAAGGATGATGGATCTAGGATGTTATAGTCCTCGTTCAGTTTCATCCAAAGAAGGGAAAGGCTCAAAGGGTGTTCAAGAGAGGTTCACACGTTTACAGGGTAGGCCACAAAAGAGGTATATGTCAAATTGGCTAACACTCTCTAAAGTTGCCTAAGATCAGCTCAAGAGCAAGCCTTACTTAATCAACTTGACTATAGGGGAAAATTCTAGGTTTATTCATGCATGGTTCAAAGTAAGCTCATCACACAAGGCATCAACATTACCGTCAGACAAGACTACACACTTTCCCTAGTGTGCAACAGTCATCACAAGAGAATCTATTTGATAGATGGCTAATCACAACGAGATGCAAAGAGTTCACATATTACCTATGCAATTTCATTTAGTTTCGTTGTAGACGCACATTCATGTTCGTTCAATTTAGAGCATTATTTAAGTCATCGGTATTGATCGAAACCGAGACTCAATTTTTTTGCAAAAGAACAGCCACATTCAACTCACGAGGGGTGGCAAAAAATGCAAAAAATTCAAAAAAATTTGGAAGAGTCAAAATCATTTTTTAATTAAACCCAAAAGAGAGCCATAAGCTCAAATTAAGCTTGAGTTGAAAGTTCTCCCCACTCATATTCGATATGCATTCTTTGGGTAAAATAATATCTTTCCCGTTATCATAGCAGCTGACTGGCTTGAGTGGCAAGTGAAATTGCTTCTTGAGGTGTTGAAAAGGTACATCAAGGGTATAAGATGGACTATCACTTATATTGTAGGTATTCCACCCGGCAGTTGCACTCACAAGATTCAACTTACTAGTGAATGCAAACCAAGTGTCGAGCATCAAATAAGATTGATCCCACCGAAGCAAGAAGTAATAAAAAAGGAGATAATCAAGTGGCTAGACACATATGTAATTTAGCCAATTGCGAATAGAAAATGGGTGAGTCCGGTATAATGTGCACCCAAGAAAGTAGGCATCACGATAGTCCGAAATGAAAAAGGGAAACTTGTTTCTATGAGACAGGTCACTAGATGGAGAGTATGCATGGACTATTGGAAGCTAAATTCATGGACTGAGAAAGATCATTTCCCCAAGCCATTTATGGATCAAATGCTTGATCGGCTATCAGAGCGCGGGTTGTATTGTATCTTGGATGGTTATTTTGGGTATAACCAAATTTCTATTGCCCCGTAAGATGAAGAGAAAACCACTTTCACTTTTCCCTATGGATCTTTCTCTTTATAAAGGATGTCGTTCGGGTTGTGTACTGTTCTAGCAATGTTTCAACGCTGCATGTTGTCTATATTTTGCTGAGATGGTGGAAGATTCAATGGAAGTCTTCATGGATGATTTCTTAGTTGTGGGCGATTCTTTTGAAACATGTTTGGCACAGCTTGGGCAGTCCCTTTATACATTTGTGGAAATAAATTTAGTCCTAAACTGGTAGAAATGTCACTTCTTGGTTAGGGAAGGTATAGTTTTGGGTCACAAGGTGTCACAAAATGGGCTGGAGGTCGAGAAGGCAAAGATTGAGGTAATTCAGAATCTACTAACGAGTCCACAAATTGGACTCATTTAGGGCATTATGTTGATAGAAATAGTGTATTCGAATGATTATTTTGTCTCAATATCTGATGAAACCTCGTAAGTTTCAGGTAATTGAAGTTTTAGTGGAAGCATGGACACTTAGGCGCAAATAGGCTGAAAAGAACGAAGAAGCTAAAGCATGAGAATTGCCAAGAACTTTTGCCGATTTGCCGGAAGAACTAACTCCGCCCTTTCTTCCAGTATGCGATGCCATTAAGGAATAGGATCAAAAAGGCGATGAAAGGAGTAATCGACGCTTCGACGAATAGTTCCGTGAAGCAGTACTATATCGCCCAATGGTCCAGAACGTGAAGATGTTGTAGGCAAGCACTCAACGGCGATGAAATAGAAGAAGGGTGAGTCACCGAGTCATTTGGCGGACTCAACTAATCACGCCGAACTATCCGCCTGCACTAATTTCTGATGGCTATGAATACTAAATTATTTAATAATTTTACAAGTTCCGAACCATTACTATTATTTTCATAATAGAATAGTACATTTTTAGATATTTTCTCTCAAGTTTGTAGAGGGTTTTGTGGGAGACTTGAAGAGAGAAAGATTTCATCTTCCCCAAATTGGAAGTGAGTCTTCTCCATTCTTCTTCCTTTTCTTAAATCAAGGTTTAATTTCATATACCCATTTCATTTTCGTAGCATTTTAGGTGTATTTTGTTATTTTTAATGTGTGGGTAAAAACCCATTCTTGGGGTGTGATTTAGCAAATATGTGTTGATATTGTTGTTGGGTCTTGCTTTCTTATTGGGTAGATGTATTTTAATGGTGGTTTCACCTAGTGGTTGTGGTTTAATTTAATGGGTTTGTAGTTGCAAATACAAAAGCACCAATGTGTTTCCGGCTTGCTCGAAAGGGAGATCGCGAAACCAAGACCACTAGGCTGATGGCCTAAGCAGTGGGTCGACATGAGGTTTAGCCCGAGAGAGTGATCCCTAGTCCGATATCCTCACACTTAGCTCGAGAGAGTGAGTAGGGTAAGGCGTAGGCTGGTCTTCATGAGACAAATGGGTATCCGAAAGGAACCCATTTGAAACGGGGTAAGTTGCTCGAGAGGGAACTTATTTCCATCTAAAGCGTAGCCTAGTCACTATTGTCTTGCAAATTTCCTATTGAAAGCATGTACCCAATGATTTATCACAACTTGTATTGCCATCACACCCCAAGAAAATTTCTCTATACTTGATTTTCTTGTTAATTATTGTTGTTTTTACTACCTGTGACAAAAGTCTTATCGATATTTGACAGTTTCGTGTCATCCCCTTCAATTTACCATGCTTTTTTTCATTAATGTCTTTAGCTACGACTAGTTAGAGCTTAATTTTATTTTTCTATCAAATCTCAAAACCACACTATTGGGACACAACCCCAACCTTTAGTTGAGTTACTATACTATCGACGATCATAGACACTCATACCGTAGGATAGTGACCTTGGTCACGATAAGCATTAAAATGGCGCCACTGCCAGGGAATGGTGCTATTTGAGAATTTTTAGATTAGTAAATTTTTTGTTCTCTTTAGTTGTAGTTTACAAACTTAATTTTTAGTTTAGTTCTGTTGATTCTCTAAACATTGCCAAAAGAATGAGTGTTAACGGTAGTAACGGGAGTCAAGTGGGCCATCAGGACGACATCGGCAACCTCGAGGATGTCCAAGAGCCGAACATCAATGATTCACATCTCATGGGAGGTGTTGGTGCCTTTCGTCTACCTCCAGCAGAGGAAAATGCAGTGTTCCACATAACGAGCACCATGTTGCAACTCTTGCAACTAAAGGGACTTTTCAGTGGATTAGCACATGAGGACCCACATGAGTATCTTCAAAACATTGTAGATGTGTGTGGACCATTCTCATTCAAAAATATCTCATAGGAGTCGGTTTGATTGAGGCTTTTCCCTTTTTCATTAGTGGGGGAGGCGTGCTAGTGGCTAGCATAGCTGCAATGTAACTCGATCACTTCATGGGAGGAGTTGGTCACCACATTTAATGTGTGATTTTTCCCTCCCTCAAAGATGATGACTATT
>JAJOOB010011850.1:0-25000 GCA_029582485.1 Solanum tarapatanum | reverse complement strand
TAGTTGAATCCGGCATCCCAATGAAAACTTTTACCTTAGTTGATTCCGACTTTCCAAATGGGTTCCTTCTACTTTAGTTGAGTCCGGGTTCCCAAAAGTATGTGTCTCATGATATGGAAAACTTCTACCATAGTTGAGTCTATATTTCTAGTAGCAATCTCCATATCCCATAAACTACGTTCCACCGTAGGTTACTTAGCTATTAGATCCACCTAAGCTATGAGTATGGTTCCACCCTCGACAAGTAGAACAACCCCTTTTTGGTATGTGGTAGACACAAGATTCTATGTTAAGCTCACATGGTCTATGTCCATTAAGGCTTATGTTCCGAATGTGTAGTAATATGAACAAGAAAATGAATTATGAACTATGGTTACTTAAGAAGCTTAACTTAGTATGAGTAGGATTATGGTATCTTATTCATGCATTGCACAAGTATACTTTGAGGGTATTTGTGGTATGTTCCTTTAATGTGATGATGATCAATGTAATGATTATGCTTATGATCTATTCTTAGTTTGTATTGTAGCTTGAAAGGCCTTTCCAATGCATGGGTGACTAAAGGTGATTATTCCCTTGTCTTTGATAAGCAAGCTAGTGATGAGATCAAAAGATAGGAAGTGTGAATGAGAACCTAAAGTGACTTGCTTAGCAAGGATGAGATTATGAGGTCTTATCCATGTATTGCACAAGCTTGCCTTGAGATGACTTATGAAGTGTTGCTCTTATACAAAGATGTTCTAAATGCAATAATTATGTCTATGAATATGATGTTACCTATTATGCTAACAAGTGATGAATATTGTCTATATGCTATAGCCTATGTCTTATGATGAGGTCTCTAATACCTATGACTTATGTTATTGTCTCTTATATGTCTAAAGTTGACTAATGTCTCTTATATGCTCATGTTGATGATTTATGCTAGCCATCATATTTAGTACATGATTGTACTAACGCATACTCTTGCCTACATTCTCATCAAATGTAGGGTTCGGCGATTTTGAGCTCCATTCTTGAAGATAGGTTTCTAGAAATGCAAGGAGTTGAAGACTTGGTGAGTCCTCAAAGCATCAAGGATTCGATCACCTTTTCTTTATGTCTTTTATTTTCATGTATTGAGACTATTGTATCGGCTGTGACCCAAGATTATTCAAAGTTTTATTAGATGGTTTGAGACAAATGTAGTAAGACTTTCGCTTTTCTTCTATAAAGACTTTGATTGTATGGAAATGTTTTTAAATTTTTTGCACTTTTCTATTATATGATGTTAAGATATGCTATGGGCTTGTATGAGACCTCTTTAGAGTCAAGTATGACATGTTACATCTACAGTGTACCCCTGAATTGTGACAAACTTGGTATCAGAGCACAAGGTTTAAGGATGGTTCTAGGATTGTCTCAAATGACGTCTAGTAGAGTCTTGTTCATAAATATGAAGTGCACCACGTTTATGAATAAGAGGCTATTGGATATTTAGGAAACTTCACTTGTTCTTTATCTAAGTCGTGCCATAGAGTTTAACTTTGTTACGTCTTTCTCCTAATTTGTGCCCGTTGGTTTTTAGGATATGACTACTACAAGGGCTAACATTAAAAGAACTGAGGAAGACAATGTGGTTCAAGGAGCTCCTCTCCAATACCCAATTGACCTTTTTGAAGAGAAAATGACTAATTAGAAGCTTAG
Organism: Solanum tarapatanum; assembly: GCA_029582485.1. Taxonomy (NCBI): domain Eukaryota; kingdom Viridiplantae; phylum Streptophyta; class Magnoliopsida; order Solanales; family Solanaceae; genus Solanum; species Solanum tarapatanum. The sequence goes on along the minus strand of JAJOOB010011850.1, from coordinate 23,314 downwards.
GTTTTGTTTCCAATTTTTTACTCAGGCTGCGATAGAAATGCTAGAATTTTATGCGTCAAAGATGAAGGAAATTCCTAAAGAGTTTATAGAAGAGGTCTCTAAGGTGTTGGACTTTGGGGTAGTAGCTACGGTAGAGAAGGCGGAGTTGGCTTCTTATAAACTCAAAGGAGTTGCTCATGTTTGGTTTATTAACTAGAAAAGGCTTGACCAGTAGGAATGGGTCCCATAGAGTGGGAAGGGTTCAAGAGTGCCTTTCAAGATCAGTTATTCCCTTTAGAGATGAGAGAACCTTTAGTTCTTGAGTTCATTAACCTTAGGCAAGGTGGTATGATTGTAAAGAAATACGCATTGAGGTTCACCCAATTGTCTAAGTATGTTCCAATTCTAGTGTCCTATCCTAGGTCGGGAATGAGTAAGTTTGTGTCGGCAGTGTCCAATTTAGAAGGAAAAGAATGTCGTATGGCCATGCTTGATGATGACATGAATATTTATCATCTTATGGATTATGCACAACAAATTGAGAAAGAGAAAATTGAAGAAAGGTTTAGGGAGAAAAAGAGGTTTAGAATGGATGAAGATAAATCCTTTCATGATGAGTATGATGGACATAGTCGCCTTAGGTGTAGACTAAAGTTACCCGAGAAAGGTCCCTCAAGTACTCCTAAGTTCAACAAAAAGAGGGTGTGTAACCCTAAGTCTTAAGGAAAGGATAGTAGACCCATATTCTCTACTTGTGCTAGATATGGCTAAATACATAAGGGTAGATGTTTGGCCGGTATGGAGGGCTATTATGGTTGTGAAATGAGTCCAATTTGTGGACTCATAAACACCCCCAACTTAAGCTTTTGCTTGTCCTTAAGGGAACTCAAGTTCAGTCATTCAACAAGGTGTCTCAAATAGTGCTACACAAGTCTCAATCGTGAATGCACACAACAAGACTCAATTTACTTACGAAAGGATCAATTGTGTACTCAAAGATTCAGGTTGTAACACACCATGACCAAAGATTCTCATGCTCTCAATACTTGCTACTTGTGCAAGTTCGAGCTCAACAAAACGTATCGAAATGCTCTCACATGAAAAATGATTCCATATTCACACAGTGGTTCATTAATTAAAGATCTGGAATCATATGCAACGCTCACACTCAAAAAAAGGAAAACAATGCATGCTTTCACCCATAGGCTTACCCTTGTTTTCCAATCGACTTTTAAATTGGCTTACTGAAGATCGAAAAGGTCTTTTCAAGTCTTGTAATTGGGCTGAATGCAAATGTATGGTCATTTAGGCTCAGTGACTTCTTCCTCATGAAATGTAGTATTTTCAAGGCATTCCCTTCTTTCCCTTTTTCAATTCTTTTTCTAGTGCTTCTAGATCATCTTTTTATTCACCTCCATGGATATCTTGGAAACCCGATTTATTTTGTATTTATTCCATAGGTTTTTTTTTTAAGTTGAAGGGTTTCTGTTGTGCTGCAACAACATGGGTTAAAGGGGACTTTTCATGCACTTCTTGACTTCTCCATTTCATTTTCACCACACCCCCAACTTAGGCTTTTGACCTAAGTTGGCTAGTCACTAAACCACAAATTAAGAGGATTATAGGTAGTGGGTCAAATAAAGGTCTAGGGTTCATCTAGCTTCTTCCAAAGAAAGGTAAGGCTCAAAGGGTGTTCAAAAAAGTTTCACATGCTCATGGGTAGGCTACAAAAGAGGTATATGTCAAATTTGCCTCACACTCTTTAAAATTGCCTAAGATCATACCAAGAAGACACATTTCCAAATCAATCAGACTAACAAGGTAAATTCTAGGTTTATTCATCCATGGTTCAAAGCAAGCAAATCACACAAGGCATTGACTCTTAAGTCAAATAAGACTATACACATTCGCTAGTGTGCAACGGTCATTACAAGAGAATCAATTCCATAAATGGCTAATCACAATGAGATGCAAAGATTTCACATATTGTCTATGCAACTTCATTTGGCCTTACCGTAGCCGTACATTCATGTTCGTTTAATTGAGAGAACTATTCAATTCATCAGTATTAGTCGAAATCGAGACTCAATTTTTTACGAAAGAACAGCCACATTCAACTCACGATGGGTGGGAAAAATGTGCAAAAAACTCAATTTTTTTCTAAAGGGTCAAAGCTATTTTGCAATTAAACCCAAAAGAGAGCCATAAGCTCAAGCAATCGTAAAGAAATTTTAAAAACAAAAAATTAAAAACAGATATCCCAAATGTACACCAAAATACAAATATCTGAAACAAGCAAAACAAGGTGGGTCTCACCCCACCACAAATAAAAGCAGTTGTTCTCAATTGCAAATAAAATAATCCAAGATTTTAGAGATAACAAAGGATATAGAGGGAGGTAAAGAGGGGATCCTGGCTATGTGGTTGCTTCATCTGTCATGGAATCAATTTCCAGAGTGACCACCAGAAGGAACAGCTCCACTGGATCCTGCAGCAGAAGACTTTGCTAAAGAAGCTTGCACAACAATATTTATCATGATTTCTTCAGTCTCGGCTATGTCATCCGCTGTAGCTTTCCTAAATATATCTTCGTCAGTTTCTGCCTCTGATTCAGAATCAGCTATATGCTCCATTCCATCTCCATGTCTTTCGGCAGTCTGAGGAATTTTAGGCATATCTGGAACTTCCACTGTTCCAAATATCATGGATATATCAGTGAACTTTTGGTAGTACACATCTTTCTTCAGCTCTGCAATGGTGTCCTTTACGAGTGTTACTTCCTTTGTGTCTCCTTGATCATGCTCACACACTAACATCCTGGCCTGTAGATCATCAATAGTAATGCTCAGCGGTATCACAGCATTATCGAGAGCAACCTGAATCATTCTTGGAAATGATCTCTCTATGTTGGCAGTCCGACAATTAGCAGTTTGGGCAAGCTGTCCCATTCGGATCAAGGATGATTGAGTTATCGGTTCACAAAGGGCAACAACAGCTGAAGGTCTGGGTGGTAATGAAGCATCAGAAGGAACTGTAGAGTGAAAAGGAGTGGTAATGACATCAGATATACCTGAAGGCCTAGGGGCCGGAGAAGGAATAGATGCCTTTGCAGGTATAAATATAGTGGTTATAGCTTCCTTCTGTTTCTTTTCTCCCTGGTCCTTAAGATATTCGACTTTGATCTTTCGGATATTGGTGGAGGCAGTGGCAGCCAATTCCACATCCTTCGTTGCATCTCCAGGTACCCGAGCTCTTTTGCATAATTCAGTAATTAATACCGGGAAAGGGAGAGATGTCTGGCCCTGCTTTGCACGCATATGGATTTCAAAGGAAATGATCTTCTCTAGATTTATCCTTGTTTTTTTCATGATGCATCCAAGACAAGATGACGAAGAATTTATTCATTCTGTGATGGCATAACTATGCTGCTGGTGAATCCGAACCAGTATCATGCAACTATGTTTAGATTTTTCTTCTTTATTTGAACTTGTTCTGCTAACCATGTAGAAGCATTATCATCTGAGACTAGTGAAGCTAACCACATTTTCATTGCATCCAGCTTTTGTGTCCTGATCAAGTGCTGGTAGTGGTCATTAATTTGATAAGACATTCTTAAAGGTATGTTGATAGTTTCACTGTCACAGGCTACCTTCCTTCTTTTGACAGCCATGTGGTCAACTGCTTTAAAAGATGAGAAAAGACTTTTCCATTGAAGTATTAATGCACTGTATGCATCGTAGAACTCTCTAACCCAGCTTGGTATGTAAGAGTCGTGTTGTCATGTGAAGATTTGGAATTTGTGATATTTCAGGCACTCCAACACTTCTGGATACCTATCAATAACCCCATTTATGGAAAGTCATTTCCCCTCAATGATCATCCTCAGACCATCCATTTTTTATCTATTCATTGATCCATGTTTGGGACTTTGTACTGGATGTTCCAACACTATTGCTTGCCTTGGAGCTGGAGGAGTTGGAGTGGTGGGTTAGCTATCTCTGATGCGATATGGATCATGTATCCTTTAGGATCATAACTCAGCCCTTCTTGCCTCTGTCTAGTAATCTTCGTCAGACTGTGCACTCTCACTGTTATATGTGGGTGGCTCAGTGGTGTAGAAGCATGTGCTGTCAGAGCTTGCGTCAGATAATTCGAGGTCTTTGCCATTTCCCTTGATTTTTGAAGTTGTGGTAGCCTTACCCTTGAGTGGAGGTATATTTTCTCTTATCGCAATTCCTTTCTCCCTCCCTCTAGTCAGTGGTTTGGTCATATCTGCAAAATGTTAGAGAGAGAATAGTGAGAAATTACATTGTAGAACAAAATTTAGGCAGACTCGCCGATCTAAACAGCGAATCGCCAAACCTCTTTGGTGATCATGAGTATGTCCGTCAAAAGTTACAAAACCCACAACACTTAAGATAGAATTTAAAGGCAATTTAGGTCTAGGAGGTGAACCGCTGAGTGATTCGGCGAGGTCAACTCAACTCGTCGACTGACTTAACGTGTCTGAGATTCAACTCACTTTTGAATATCGATCATGCCCATCTCAAAAGCAAAATTAAACCAAGCATTAATGAAATTTTAGCCTAGAGCCATAATACCCATTCATGCTCAATACCCATTATGCATAGTTTTCCACAATTAGATTCAAGGTAAGCAGAGTGATAAAGGAATTCGAACAGTAAAAGCAAATAGGCCCCAATTTACAAAAGAGAAGTAGGTACTCCAAAATGTCTACTGATATCAGAGATATCTAACACGGATCAGTGGACTCCAAGATTATAGATGAGGTCTATCATTTCGAGAGAGAACAAAGGGTTTTCAAAAACTAACCTTTTCACTGAGTAAACAAAGTTATAATGCTAGGCTACAACAAAAATCTGAGTTCCAAGCACTATTCTGCTACTATAATACTAATTTAAAGTGAGAAAATGTAAATTACTACATTGGTGTGAAGTTATGGAGTTTGAAGGTAAGAAAGAATGAATCAGTGTGACTATTGGCCATATACGTTGTTCAATTTGTGTCCATTCGGCGACGTTAGTCGCACTCGCCAACCTACTCGGTGATTTCCTGAGTGATCATTTATTCCTCCATTTCTGTAAAGCATCAATTTTTTGGGGATCACGTAGGCGGTTTGGTTTGATATTGCCGAATAATGTTGACGATATGCCACCTATTTTTTTCGAGTTCGCCGAGTTTTATAGGCTTTACATAGCACTTGCATTGAGCTAAACGGTGAATCTAGTCAGGCTCACTGACCCATTTTGTGGTTCATGGAATGGACTTCTGCTCACCAATCTTCACTTTTCTACAATTCCCTCACTTTAACATACAACATCAACGCACATTTATTCATAAAAGCAAAAACCTAGTCATTTATGACCGTGGGTTTCCTCCCAAGAAGCTCCTTATTTACCATCGTGGTACGACGCAAGTCATTGCTCAAGTTTCATTATTGGGGTTGGCCATATCCTCATTTGGCAACCCCCTGTTTCTATGCGGATGGATTTTAGGCAAGGCGTGGCTCATCAGGTCTTCGAGCAGTTGGACAGCTTTAGAGTGAGACCAAATAATTCATTTCATTCCTTCGATGTCTTCTTTCAATCCCTCAACCTCTTTGTTCTCATTATTTCTTCTATTATGAAGATGGTTGTATTTACACTTCCTTTTGCATTGATCTTTGACCTTCACCATAATTCTTTTCAACTCATCTATTTGAGTCATCAGTGCAGTTATCAAAAAATCATTTTCAGCCTCTTGGCTCATTTTAGCCATAATTTCAACCAGTTGGACTGCTACTGTATGTGGCTGCTTTAATGTGCCTCCAGAAAGGAGTTGGTCAACCAACATTTTGTTTCTGAGGTCAAGACTTCCGTAGAAGCAATCAAGGAGGATCGCACCGTGAATTCCATGAGTAAGGCATTGAGTTAGCAGTTCATTGAATCTTGCCCATTTCGCATGGATCCTTTGACCTTCCAATTGCTTGAAGGTGAAGATACGATCGCGGAACATCATTACCCCTAATGGAGGAAACTACATTAGCTCCTGAATACTGCTTGCCAAATTTATTTACTCTGTCTGGATGCAAACAAACCAATGAAACAAAACTAAATATTAAGTTAGTAAATGATGAGTCCACAATTTGGACTCATTTAGGGCTTTATTTTAATACAAATAGTGTCTTTGAATGCTAGTTTTATATCAATAACTGATTAAAATGCTGAAGTTTCAGCTATTTGAAGTTTTAGTGGAAGCATGGACACTTAGGCGCAAAATGGAACATATAAGGGTAAAAAGAACAACAAATGGAATCTTGCGGATCACCAAGTTCAAATTGGTGAGTAACCGAAATGACATGAACCACCCTTCGTTCCAGTACGCGAAGCCTTGAAGAAAGTGGATCTAAAGGCGAGGAAAGGAGCAGTCGGCGAACCGCCGATCAGTTCTACGAAGCAGTACTGTACTGCCCAATGATCTAGAATGTGAGGATGCTAAAGACCAGACACTGAAGGCGATGAGCTGACCAAAAGGTAGATCGCCGAGTTCATCGGCGATCTCGAATAATGTCGCCGAACAATCCTCCGCAGCACAATCTTTGAAAACTAGAAATACTAGTTAGAATTTTAGTCTTAAGGTGGAACAATTATTATTATTATTTTCACTTTAGAACATACTTTAGCTGATATTTTTCTCACAAGTTTGGAGAGGATTTTGTGGAAACTTGAAGAAAGGAGTTCTTCTTCCCCAAGTTGGAAGTGGGTCTTCTCTATTGATTTTCCTTTGCTTAATTTAATGATACTAAAATAAAATGGGTATAAGAAATTAAACCTTGATTTAAGCGAAGGAAGAAGAATGGAGAAGACCCATTTCCAACTTGGGGAAGATGAAATCCTTCTCTCTTCAAGTCTCCCACAAAACCCTCTCCAAACATGAGAGAAAATATCTCAAAAAGTACTATTCTATTCTGGAAATTAAAATAAAATGTTTGACTCTCCAAAATTAATAATAAGTTTAGTATTTACAGACTTCAGAAAATTGTGCTGGCATATATTTCAGCGAGGTTAGTCGATGTCACCGAAATGACTCGGCGACTTGCCCTTCATATGTTTCATCAACGTTCTGTGCTTGCCTTCAACATCTTCATGTTCTGGACTATTGGGTGGTATAGTACTGCTTCACAGAAATGTTCGGCGAAGCGCCAAGTGCTCTTTTCATAGCATTTTGATCTTTCTTCAGGGCTTCGCGCATTGGAACAAAGGGTGGAGTGAATTTCTTCGGCGAATCGCCAAATGTGCTCGGAGTTAAGAGATTCCTCCTTGGATAAATTGTTTTGGGAAGTAAAATGCATGTGAGTTCCACGAGAGTGTGTTGATCATGTTTTAGCTAGGAGATGATAATTCCTCCTCGAATATGGGTAGATATAGAATCTCATGTATTTTGGGTTTTTAGATGTAGTTCCTATTTCCTTGTGGTGCATTGAGCATGTTTGAGTTGGAGTTGATGTTCTCTCCTTATTTATGTGCATTTAGATGAGTTCCATACATGATGGGTTTCTAGTCTATAGTTGTTTCCTTTAAGAGTTTTTTAAAACAATTATTCGAGGACGAATGTTTCCAAGGGGAAGATATTGTAACACCCGAAAAACTAGTAAGCTAAACTAGAGCCTTAAGCGAGAGTTCTAGGGTTTGATTTAAGGGTTAAATTCATAGTAATGACCTCCCGTACTCAGAATGAAGGGTTTAGGGGTTAAACGTCAAGGTACGACTCCCTAAGTACCAACCAAGGGTAATCCTAGAAACTACCTAAAAGCGGCAAAAAATTACACCACACACGATTGGGGACTCACGCCTCGTAGGGGGATCCATGGCACGTGGATGGGATCGTGGGTCAAGAGCCCAACAGTGGGGTAAAATACCACCACCCCTGGAGGACTAGCACGGCCTGTGGGTCCATCCACGGCCCGTGGGTTAGGGTCTCGTGGGTTGGGCAGTGTAGTCCCTTAAGTTGGTTAAGTTGGTGGGTTACGGAATAATGTAGAATTAGATAGTTATTAATTTGTGTCGTTTCATTAGTAATTAGACCACATATATAAAGCTAATAAACCATTAAATATATGGATCCAAATCATTATTTCAGTTGACCCAAAAGAGAACCAATTCCCTATCAAAAATCCTCTCTCTAGAAAGTAGAAGATGAAGAAGAAAAAGGTCAATATAGGTCAAGACTCCGTTGTTTCCAAGCTTATTATTCTTTGTATCCAAGGTATGGTGGGTTATTCATCCATGGACTCTTCCATCCATGGAGTCTCCTAGAATTTGCCCAATTGTGAAGATAAAATCCCCAATTCAAGTTAGTGTTCCTTCCAATATTGTGGGTTAAGTTGAGTATGATTCCAATTGAGTTGAGAATACTTGTTTATGCCTTGTGAAAGGAGATTGAAGACTTTGAGTTGATCTTCTAGAAATAATGACATATATAGCGATTGTTCAAGAATACAAGTATGTAAACTTGAATTAAATTAGATTAAAGTATAGATGATGCATCATGACTAGTAAATCTTGAAGTTAAACCTTTATGATGATTTATGACTAGAATCACTTATTAATGAAGCATGTGATTAGAATGCCTTGTAATCTAGGTTCATAGGATTCTTTTAAGGAGTAGAGCTATTAAGAGTAAAGACTCATAGTTATGAATGTTGACTTCTATGGATTTGAAGGTAAAGCTAATATGATGAATTATGTGTGTGAAGGCCCTCAGAGGGGAGTTGACTTGATGATGGTAGACTATTACATATAATTGTTGTGGAAGGACTTACTTACCTATTCTACCTCATGAATGTTTGAAGGCATAAAGTGATAGAATCACATTAGTTAGGATGATGTCCATGTCTAGTGCATGAACCCCAAGTGTGATGATGGAAAGTAAGTGTTGAACCTCAAGGAGGGGAAGTATGAGATTATGCTTGTTGTAACTAAACTACTTGAATTATGATTATATCCTTGTCTAAGGTACTCAATCATTTTAGTTGTGTTGATTTAATATGAGCTTTGACCCTTCAAAGGGCAAGATGTGATATTATCAATGTTTTATTATGTTTATTACACGCTTTAGAAATACTTTGAGAGTAAAGTGAATATCACCATGATCTAGGTGTTGTGTCGTTAAAAGATTATTCTCATATACACATTTATGCATGAATAAGATATGAAATGAAAGTTTCATCTTTTGTAGTGATTCTAAGGTATGAAGAATAGTCTCACCTATTGAATCTATGAGCTATAGTATGAGTTATGTTTGATTCAGTGTCAAGACATTCTTCCACAAATATGAATTTAAGTCAAGATTTAATATGAACTCAATGGGACTTAATGTCTAGCACCGAGTGTATATTGAATATGAGATGGAAGCTTTTACGCTAGTTGAGTCCGGCTTCCCAATGAAATATTTTACCTTAGTTGAGTCGTGCTTTCAGAATAGGTTGTTTCTACTTTAGTTGAGTCCGGGTTCCCATAAGTATGTATCTCATGAGACGGAAACCTTCTACCATAGTTGAGTCTGATTTTTTAGTAGCAATCTCCATATCCCATAAACTATGTACCCCCGTTGGTTACTTAGCTATTGGATCCACCTAAGCTCAGAGTATGGTTCTACCCTCGGCAAGCAGAACAACACCTTTTCGGTATAGGGTTGACACCAGATTCCATGTTAAGCTCACATGGTCTATGTCGGTTAAGGCTTATGTTCCCAATAAGGTAGTAATATGAACAAGAAAATGAATTATTAACCATTGTTACTTAAGAAGCTTTACTTATTATGAGTAAGATTATAGGATCTTATTCATGCATTGCAAAAGTATTCTTTGAGGGTATCTATGGTATGTTCTTTTTACATTATGATGATCTATATAATGATTATGCATATGATCTATGTTTAGTTTGGATTGTAGCTTGAAAGGCCTTTCCAATGCATGGGTGACTAAAGGAAAGTATTCTCTTGTCTTTGACAAGTAAACTAAGGATGAGATCAAAAGATAGGAAGTGTGAAATGAGAACCTAAAGTGACCTGCTATGCATGGGTGGGATTATGGGTTCTTATCCATGTAATGCACAAGCTTTCCTTGAGGTGACTTATGAAGTGTTTCTCTTACACTGTATTGTTCTAAATGAATTAATTATGTCTATGAATATGATGTTACTTATTATGCTCACAAGTTATGATTATTGTCTAATATTCTATAGCCTATGTCTTATTATTAGGTTTCTTACGCCTATGATTTATGTTATTGTTTCTTATGATTGAGGTATAAGTCTTATGTTGACTAATGCCTCGTATATGCTCATGTTGATGATTAATGCTAGAAATCATATTTAGTACATTATTGTTCTAACGCATACTCTTGACTACATTCTCATCAAATGTAGGGTTCGACGATTTTGAGTTCCATTCTTGAAGATAGGTTACTAGACGTGCAACGAGTTGAAAACTTGGTGAGTTCTCATAGCATCGAAGATTTCATCACATTTCCTTTATGTCTTTTATTTTCATGTCTTGAGATTATTGTATGGGTTGTCACCCAAGAGTAATCAAAGTTGTATTAGATGGTTTCAGACAAGTGTAGTAACACTTCTGCGTTTCTTTTATAAAGACTTTGAATGTATGGAAAATGTTTTAAAATTTCTGCACTTTTCTATTATCTTATGTTATGATATGCTAAGGGCTTCATTGAGACTCCTTCGGGGTCAAGTACGCCATGTTACATCTAGGGTGTACCCGTAGGTCCTGACAATCGGAGACCCCGACATAAACCGCCTAAAGTTACAGTGTAAATGAGATAAAAACTCAAGATAAGAAGGTGATGAACAGGGGTGATTGGCGATTCGCCGACCTTTTGGCAAAGTACGACTTACCTCGCCGATTTTCCCTACAGGCCAAATTTTGAATAGGTATAAATTAATATTTTGAAAAGGGAGAATTCATCCAAACATTGGGAAAACTCATGCGTAGAACAAAACTACTGTTCTTGTTTAGTTTTGAAGAAATTTGCATGTAGATTTTGAATTTGGTTTTGTAATTGAAGCTTCGTTTAATCATTTCAATGGTTCGGAGATCAATACCCAGCCATGGAGAATGTAATAGGTATTGAATTCTTACTTTATATAATGAATAGCTAAAAACCCCATTCTTGGAGGTGTGACCATGTGGCTAATTAACTAATTTAGTTGATGGGTTTTAGGTATTATTGATCTTAGTACTATTCTGATGTGGGTTTGATTTATAGGTGTTGTTCAACTGATGAATTGGAATGATTGTTTCAATTTTACTTATTGGTTTGTTCTTGGTTGAGATAGAGGTGTAAACCCAAGGTTATAAATTAGCATTTGTAGTATTTGGGTTGTTGTTGGTTCTGCTTGAGAGACTGTGAATCCTTAGCTCAATTCTATCTATCTAGCTACAGAGAGTAGGTAAAGTGAGGTTTTGGGCTGTTTATAGTGTTAAGCTTGTTGAGGTTCTAGAGAACTCACCTGAATCGGAACACTTGTTCGAGAGAGAGCTATTACATCTAAGGTCCAGCCTACCAGCCATGATATAGGAAGCTTTAGTAATTTCCGATCACCCATTTAGCGAAATTTAAAGCTATTCAATCATGCCCCCAAGTATCTCTTAATTACTTGATTCTTCCTTCTTGTTTGTTATTGTCTTAGTTGCTAATTGACAACCATTTTCCCCATCTGACATTTGTGTCACCCTTTCGATTTATTTAAGTGTTTCCGATAATTTCTCTTCCTACAACCGAATAAATCACATTTATTACTTCATAATTGAATTTGAATTTGTATCGCTCCCTGTGGGTTCGACCCAAACTAAGGTATTGGGTTCTATACTAGATTATGATTGTCTACACCTAGTAACGGATGACGTATAGTTGAGTGTCATAACTATGGCTTTTCCGAGTCACTCTAATATAGTAGGGGCTTGTTATCGGACACAATATTTTTATAATATGGTCATCGTACTCTTATTCAGTATTACTTTGAGATAACCATTTGACACTATGATTCCGCTTATCTCTTCATTTTAGTTATGTTGTTATCGTAGTGGTATGCTAAGTTATGTGGTTTTCTTTGAATCTCTCAAGCTACAGGTACCATGTCAAATATAGGGGTAGTCTTGGATCATGGATGAGTTGTAGATTTACACTCATTTGAGGTCTATTTAGTTCAACAATAGTGTCCTCAATGCCTAATTATATATTATTCTATAGATATTTCGATGATTTGAAGCTATGAAGGCTAAGGGAAAAGGTTAGGATGAATTCTTGAAAGAAATGCCAAAAATATGGAAAGAAGCGTAAAATTCATATTAATAATTTTGTAACAAGAAGGGTGGATCAACCAACTAATACAACCTCGTCCAAAGTGACAATACTCAATAGTTAAATTACTTGAGGCAGGTCGGTGAACAGAAAGAAAAAGGGTGACTCGCCAAATGAAAAGGGTAAACATGTTGACCATCACCAAAGTTGGTAGGACTTGGAGAAAAATGAAAGGCTTGAAGGACAAACTTTCACGACCTAGGGGTACCTCCTAGATGTAACATGGCATATAGGACCCTGAGAAACCCTATACAAGCCACTTAGAATTCATAACATAAGAAATAGAACAACAGAAGTAAAACAACATTTAAAGTCCAATAGTCCTATAAAAGAAAAGCGGAAGTCTAAAACACATATCATTTAGCCATCTAGTACACTAGAATAAAATTGGACCCAGCACATACATCATATCCAAAATTGGAAAATAAGAAAGAAAACTGAAACAATAAAACTTCATAATCGAAGCATGAGGACTCACCAAAGCTCGGGAACCTTGAAATCAACCACTAGCCACGAAACTGAGAAACCTGACTGTCGGCCCTACATTTTGTGAAATATAGGCAAGAGTATGCGTTAGTACATAACATTGTACCAAGTATGATAGCTATGAGTAAAACATTTAAATCATGCTAAAAGGGGACATTTCATGACATGCAATTGAATGGTTAGAAAATATAAGTCATAAAACATGGTCAATGCAAGCTAACATCATTATAACCTTTGAACACATATAATATACTTCTTGAAGTAACCTTAGTTCATTATTATTGTGGGAAGTAGCCTTAACCAATATAGAGACCATGTGAGCTATAACATGATCCCCGGTGTCCCCCATACAGAAAAGGGTTGTCATACATGCCATGGTAAGTACCATGAACTTCTAGCGTAAGTGGATCCACTAGCTAATGTGTATCTAGACATTCATCTTATGGGGCACATAGGTAAGGGATAAGGAGATTGATTCTAGAAACCCAACCTCTACTAACGAAAGAGCTTGCATTTCAATATCCACTCGATGCTAAGCATAAATCCCATGGAATAGTCATATCGTACTTGTACTTATTATCTATGGAAAGGCACGTCGTCTTGCCAATCCAAGCTAGGTCTTTATCCATGGAAAGGATAAAGATTAGGATAGCTCTTAATCTTTGATTCAATTAGGTGAGAATACCTTTCAACATTAGAATCTTGTATTATGTGAGAAAAGCCTTACACATCATGCTTTTATGTGTTTCATGAGAAATCGTTTCAAGAACACAATAACAACATCATCATTGGTCCTTTACTCTCAAACTATCCTTAAAACATTTACATAGATTTCATAAGAACAAGCATAATTCCATAATTTACCTTTCAAGGCTCAAAGCCCAATTTGAATCATCAACATTTAGAAAACATGAGTTAGATCTGGATTTCATCATAAGTTCATGTAATTCTATACTCTTCCTTTCATAATCAAAATCCCACATCATATGATCTTAATTTAAAACATGGGGATTACATGGGTTCATAGCATAATCATCATAAAATTATAGTATCTCATCAATTCATGTGTATGAGATCATAATCCAATCATTTAAATCAATAATTAAGAGAACCCATGAAATTGAAGAAAACCCTAACTCACTTGGGATTTCTAACTTTGAAAATATGAGGATTTGGGAACTCCGTGAATGGCTGAAATCCATGAATGAAAACTATCATACCTCAAAGCCAATTATTTATCTTCAATAGATGAATTGAGACTTGAATTGAAAACCTTAGGTTGAATCCTTCTTCTTCAAGCTTTGTAAAGAGAGTAATATTTGAGAGTTTTTTTTTTTTTTTGGTGAATTTCAAAGAGAATGAAATGAATGAACTGATTTGGGGGTTGGAATGACTTATATAGGGTCCTTAGTGATGGGTAAAATGACATAGTCTAGATATATAATAATTACGAACAAGCCCTACTGCCCCTAAACTTAACTGCCAGCCCACTATTCACGGCCATGATTGACGGACCGTAGTCAGGACGATGGTCCATCCTGCACAACCATTATTCGTGGTCAGATACATTGGTCAGGGGGGTCTGTTCCACAAGCCCTCGACCACATACTATGGTCCCATGAACTCTTTGTTGGTTCAGATTGTGGTTTAAACTTTCTTAACACCCTTTTTAGGTGCCATCCACGAACCACACCTACGGTCCGTGGTACCATCCACGGGCTGTGGGTGGCGTCCATTTATTGGCTCCTACAGCTTTTGAAAAATGTTGTCTTACCATCTTTCAGATCCGGGGTGTTATAATATCTTTCCGTTAGGATCATTCGTCCCCAAATGAGATTCAAGCTAGTATGAAAAGAGTATGAGAGGAACAAATAGCCCAATCATTAATGCAGCTTCAACTAAATGTGTATAACTAAGGAGTAACTATCGACTCCAAGCTAGGACGTTATCAAAACATCATAAGAGGGGTGGAACTAAATCTAACTATCATGACCCAGTGGTACCCCTAGATGTAACAAGGCATCTAAAGCCCCGAAAGGCACCATATAAGACATTTAGCATATCATAGCATAGGCATAGAAGAATAAAGAGTAAAAACACATTTTGTGACACCCTGTAATTTAGTCGGTCAACTAGGGCTAAGTGTTAGGGCAACAAGAGCAAAGGCAAGGAGCAAGGGCAAAAGCCAAGGGGCAAGGCCCAAGAAAAGGGACAAGGTTGCCCCAAGCTTGGAATGCACTTCCGCATCTCTACGACCACCACCATGAACAGAGGTGAGGACCATGGTTCATGGTGTAATCTGTGAAGGACCAAGGCAATAGCTCCCTTGAAGCTACCTCAAAGTGGATCACCTTCACAAGCCACTGAACTGCCAGTGGTGAAGACAACGACTCATGGGAAGGATCGTGAAGGTGCCTTCAACTTCTAGAGGCCAAGACCTCATGGCATGGCCACTTGTCCATGAACACGATGAGCATCATGGCCAGTGGTGAGTACTACGGCTTGTGGTCTCTTTCGTGACGGCTAGCACCAGGATGCCAACTAAGGGTCATTTTAGGAAATTCCTTTCTAATTTAAAATGATCTGAGGTCGTTTTGCCTAAGTAGTATACACCAATATAAGCTATTTTAACCCTTTAAAAGCACCAATAAAGTCATTATTTCCGAAGACCCAAATCAAATTCTCCAAAAGCTCTCCTCTCAAATATTTCTCTCTCTAGAACTAGACGGAGATGAAGAAGAAGATGATGATGATGATGAAAAATACAGTTCAAGCTAGGCCAAATCTTCATAGCTTTTTGAGGGCTTTGTTTTCAAGGTATGATATCTTATTAATCCACGAGTTCTTCCATCCATGGAGTCCCCCTAGAAATCCCCCAATTTGTTGAAGAATTCACTAATTCAAGTTAGGGTTTCTTCAATGTTGTGGGTTATGATCTATGTTGATCCAATTGAGGGGATATTATTTGTTTAGGATATAATTAGTAGTAAATCATGTTATTATGATGAAATCATATGTTTTCTATGCCTGACCCTAGTCTAATTGATGAATTTGAAGTAATGTGGATTTATGCCTTAAAGAGGGAAATTGAGGATTTAGAGATAATCTTGTAGGGTTGATGACATGTATAGTAATTGTTCAAGAATAAAATCATGTAGACATGATTTGAATTAGAATAATGTATGTGTGATGGATCATGACTAGTAAGGCTTGAGATTGAACCTTTATGATGATATTGAAACATGTGATTAGAAGGCCTTGCAATCTAGGCATGTAAGGTGATTGTAAGAAATAAAGCTTTGAGAGTAAGGCTTGTATTCGTGAATGTGGATTTCTAGGGCTTTGAGAGTAAATCTAATAAGTTGAATTATGTTTGTAATGACTTTGATAGTGAAGGCTATATGAGAATGGTATACTAGTAGATATCATTTTTGTGGAAGGACTTTACCCACCTTATCTTCCTCATGAATGTTTGAATGCATAAAGTGATAGAATAACTTGAAACATGGATTGGTTGTCAAGGACATCCCTCCATGAGTCATGAGTTGAATAAGGCTTGATAACTAGTCTAAGGGGTGTATGCTTGGCCCCGAATGGATATTGACAATTAGATGGAGGCTCACACAAAGTTGGTTCTACGCTTCCAAAATAAAGGAGGCTCACATCTAGTCTAGTCCGGGCTTCCAAAGTAAGGGGGAACTCTTACATAGTAGTGTCCAGGTTTCCCAAATTAGGTCTTATGAGATGGGAATCCTTCACAAAGAGAAGTCCAAGATTCTAGTAGAAATCTCCGTATAAAATTATGTAAGACATAATTGAAAAAGTATCTGCTAGTGTCAAAAACATTAATGAACTAAGACATGCTTAATGAAGTATCTCCTAAAGTTCATCCAATAAACAAAGACATGCTTGAGAAAGCATCTCCAAGTGTTAAAACATAATGAACTAAGACATGCTTGAGAAAGAATCTCCAAGTGTTCAAAAACATAATGAACTAAGACTTGCTTGAAAAAACATCTCCAAGAGTTCAAATACCTAATGAACTTAGACATGCTTAATAAAGTATCTCATAGTGTTCAAGATAATAATGAACTTAGACATTCTTGAAGAAGTATCTCTTAGTATTTGAATTAATAAAGAACCTAGATATGCTTAAAGAAGTATTTCATAGTGTTTTAAGGCCATTGAGTGAGGGAATAGTCCCCTAACCAAGAAGTATGATTATTCTGACCTATAGTTGTACTTAGTATGGGTGAGATTATGGGGTCTTATCCCTACATTGCACAAGTATGACTTGAGGTTACCTAAGTAGTGTTACTCTTATATAATGTATGCTTATATTGGATTATTGCAATAGTTGCCTTCCTTGATATGTTTGACTAAAGTTGAGAGATTCCCTTGTCTATAAGAAGTAGGCTATGTAGGAGATCCAATTATGATAAAGAGGTATAATGACCTAAAAGTGGTACTTAGCATGGGTGGGATTATGGGGTCTCATCTATGCCTATGAATATGTGGTATCTCCTATGTTATGGACTACACCTTATATTGACATATGCTCACATTATGTCAATGTTGGAGATTTTGCTTATGTCTTATGTTGACTAACCCTTCTGTTATGCTCTTATGATGTTATTCTAGCTATCATATTTAGTACATGTTTGACTAACACATACTCTTGTGTACATTCTTGTCAAATGTAGGGTCCAGCGATATTGAGTTCCATTCTCATGTCTATGTTTCTAGTAAAGCAAGGAGTTGAAGACTTGGTGAGTCCTCATAGCATCGAGGATGTGATCACCTTTCGTTTATGTCTTTATTTTATGTTTTAGACTTTTGTATGGGATGCATCCCAATGATTTATTCAAGTTGTTTTAGATGGTTCGAGAAAAACAATGTTATAGACTTCTGCTTGCTTTTACAGAAGACTTCGATTGTATGGGAAAAAGTTTTAAAATTTTCGCATCATTTCTATTGCTTTAAGTTATGACATGCTAAGTGGCTTACATTGAGTCCTTCGGGGTTCTATGTGCCATTTTACATCCAGTGTGTACCCCTTGTCTAGTAGAGTCTTGTTCATATGTGTGTAGCGCGCCACATTCTCTCTCTAGAAAACTTAAAGAAGAAGAAGAAGAGGGTCAAGCTAGGTTAAGTCTCCATTGATTCACGTTTGGTAGGCTTTGTAATCAAGGTATGATGGCTTATTCATTAATGGATTCCTTTCATCCATGAAGCCCCCATGTTTCCCCCAATTGTGAAGATGAACCCCCAATTCTAGTTAGGGTTTCTTCCTATTTTGTGGGTATTATTGTATATCAATCCAATTGAGTGGATAATGTCTGTTTATGATTGAATTAGTTTTATTTCATGTTTTAAGATGACATTACATGTTTACATTCCTAACCTATGTCTAGAGAGATGAAATTGAAGTAAGTGGGTTTTATGCCATGAAAGGGGAAATTGAGGATTTAGATGTAATCTTCTAAAATGGATGAAATATATTGTAGACCTCTTGATATTTAAGCATATAGACATGAATTGAATGTGATTAATGTATATATGTGGAATCATGATTAGTAGTGCTTGATATTGGGGGTAGTATGATGAAGTATGAATATATTTTTTATGATGAATGCTTATAGACATTAATTGGCTAAGATCAAGTATGTATGATGAATTGTGACATATAAGCTATGATTATTAGAATTGTCTTGAGACTAAGGCATGGATGGTGAATGATTATTGTTAGGGCGTTTAGAATGAAGCTTATATGTTGATTTATGACTAGTTGGGCTTTCAGAGTAAGGCTAAAATGAATGAACTAGGAATGTTAAGGTTTTGATAGTGAAGATATTATGTATGTTTATTTGTATGTGGTATTATTGTGGAAGGACTTTACCCACAAGTCCTATATTATGAGTATATGATATTATGCATATAGTAATTTGATTACTTGAATTGTGATTATATCCATGTTTAATGTAGTTATTCTAAATGTGTTGATTTGATATGAGCTTTGACAACATTGAAAGGGTAAGATATGATATTATGCATGTATTATGAAGGTTGTGTATATGTTTTAAGAACACTTTGACAGTAAAGTAATTATGATTATGACCTTGTTGTGTGTTGTTGAAAGGATATTCTCATTTACACACCTATGTATGAATATGATGTGATGTGAAAGGTTTTTTCACTATATGATGATTCTAAGGTTGAAAGGATTTCTCACCTATTGAATCTATATGAAGACATGGACGGTGGAAGGTTATTCTTCCGCATGATCTATGAGCTATCTTATGAATTATGTTGGATTGAGTGTCAAGAAATTCATCCATAAATATGAACTTAAGTCAAAATTTAGTAGGTAATCCGTGGGAATTAATGCTTAGCACCGAGTGGATATTATATATGAGATGGAAGCTTTTACGCTAGTTGAGTCTGGCCTCCCGATGAAACCTTTTACACTAGTTTGGTCCGGCTTTCCAAATGGGTTCCTTTTACGTTAGTTGAGTCCAGGTTCCAAAGTGTGTATCTCATGAGATGGAAACCTTTTACCTTAGTTGAGTCTTGTTTTATAGTAGCAATCTCCTTATCCCATAAACTACGTGCCCCCTAGGTTACTTAGCTATTGGATCCACCTAAACTAATAGTATGGTTCGACCTTAGGCAAGTAGGACAACCCCTTTTCGGTGTGGGGTAGACACCGGATTCCATGTTAAGCTCATGTGGTCTATGTTGGTTAAGGCTTATTCCCACCACAAGAATATGAAATATTAATTATGGTTACTCAAGAAGGTTTACTTAGCATAGATAAGATTTATGGGGTCTTATTCATTCATTGCACAAGTATGCTTTGAGGGTAGTTATGATATGTTCCTCTTATGTCATGATGATCTATGTAATTAATATGCTTATGACTTATGCTTATGATGTATGCTTAGTTTGGATTCTAGCTTGAAAGGCCCTTCCAATAAATGTTTGACTAAAGAATGTTCCCTCTTCTATGTGAAATAATCTAAGGATGAGATCAAGAGATGACAAATATAGATGATGAGCTAAAGTGACTTGCTTAGCATGGGCGGGATTATGGGATTTGATGAGTCCACAAATTGGACTCATTTAGAGCTTTATTTTGATAGGAAAAGTGTCCTCAAAAGCTTATTATGTCTCAATATCTGATGAAAACTCTTAAGTTTCTGGTATTTCAAGTTTTAGTGGAAGCATGGACACTTAGGCACAAAAAGGAACAAAAAGGCTGAAAAGAACGAAGAAGCTGAAGCCTGCTCATCGCCAAGCACGCTTGGCAACTCGCCGAAGGGACGCACTCCGCCCTTTGTAAAAGTACGCGAAGCACTGAAGGACCAGGATCAAAAAGGCGATGAAAGGAGCAGTCGACATTTCGTTGAATAATTCCGTGAAGCAGTACTAGGTTGCCCAATGACATAGAGTACGACGATGATGAAGGCTAGTGCAAGACGACGATGAACTACACCAAAGGGCGAATCACAAAGTTAATTGGCAATTCCGACTATCCTCGCCGAAAGATCCGCCAACAATATTTTTTGAAGTCTATAAATACTAAACCTGTTATTAATTTTTAAGGGTCGAACGTTTATTTTAATTTCCAGAATAGAATAGAACTTTTTTGGGATATTTTCTCTCAAGTTTGGAGAGGGAGGTCGCGAAACCAAGACCGCTAGACTGATGGCCTAAGGAGTGGGTCGACATGAGGTTCTGCCCGAGAGGGTGAGCCCTAGTCCCATATCCTAACACTCAGCTCGATAGAGTGAGTGGGGTAAGGCATAGGCTAGCCTTCATGCGGCAAATGGGTGTCCGAGAGGAACACATTTGAAACGGGTTAAGTTGCCTGAGAGGGAATTTAGTTCCATCTAAAGCTTAGACTAGTCACTATTATCTTGCGAATTTCTTATCAAAAGCATGTACCCAATGATTTATCTCAAATTGTATTGCGGTGACACCCCTAGAAATTGTCCCCATACTGGATCTTCTTATTATTTTTTTCTTGTGTTTTTTACTACTTGTGAAAAAACCCCCCATTTGATATTTGACACCTTTGTGTCATCTCTTTTAATTTACAATGTTTTTAATCAGTAATGTCTTTAGCTATGACTAGTTTCAGCTTAATTTTATTTTTCTACTAATTCTCAAAACCATTCCCTTGAGACAAGACCCCAACCCTTTGATGGGTTACTATATTATTGATGATCGTAGACACTTGTACTGTAGGTTAGTGTCGTTGGTAATGATAAGCATCAAAATGGCGCTGCTGCCGGGAAGTGGTGTTGTTTGAGAATTTTTAGTGTAATAGAGTTTTTGTTTTTATTAGTTGTAGAGTCACTAAATTTTATTTTATGTTTGTTCTTCATTGAGTTGTCCATTTAGATTAGCATGGCTGCTAGAGTAGTGGCAATTTGATTGAAATGAGCCAAGGAGTCCAGAAAGACCTCACGTTTACCGCACTGACATCTCAGCTAAACGACTTGGCCACCAAAATCTCAGGGGTGGAAGTCCAATGCAACAACAAGGGGAGGTATATACCCCTTCATGAGCGGAAGAAGTCTAGAGATGGGAGAAAAATTGTGTCGAGGACACACTTCAAATATTTCTCCAAAAGATCACCGATCAAGATCATGTGTTGGAAGAAATGAAGGAGATTATTGAAGTGTTGAATCAAATGATTGGATCTCACTCTAGATCAATCCAGCTAATCAGGTCACTCCTGAGTTTTGCAGTGCCTGATCTCTACCAAAATGACATATTGGGGTCACCTAGTGACACTAGGGCCAATCCGAATAACGGAGAATGAGAAAGGACTTGCGTCTTGCCACGACGTTAATTAAGGCGCTTCTTCAGAGGCAACCCAAGGTGATGTTTCTTTAAGTTATTCTATTCGAATAATGGTGTGCTAATTTTGTAGGTTAATGTGAGAAAGATGTTGAAAAGTGCAAGTTGGCGAGCTAAGGATCCAGTTGGCGAATCGTCGAACCTATCGGCGATTTCGATTTAATCCGTCGTTGTGACCCCAAAATAAGGGATGTCTTGTAAATCTCAGGGAGATGAGTATACTTTCGGTGCATCGTCGAGTTAATCGATGACAAGGCTAATGTCACCGAATAGCCGAGAACTGAATGGTTATATAAAGGCCAAAGGTCAAAATTTTGAATCTTTCACTTTCCCTCATTTCAAACTCCTCCAAATCACACCAAAGAGAATTTTTCCTTGATTTTTGCCTTCCATTATTATTTTAGTCGGTCACCAGTGTTTAGGGTTGGATTTCTTTGCTACCTAGCAATTCAAAAAGCAATTTGATCAGTATTTAGTCTCTAAAACTCTAAACCTATTTTTGATAATTTTGATCTCTCTTGCAATTATATTACCAGGATGATGTGTGTTGAGCCTCTCTGATAGAAATAGGGTGTTGTGATGCTATTGTTAATTCAAAACTTTTGTCGGTAATGCTTTAATAATAGCCTTAGTGTTTGTGCTTTGATTTGAATGAACTTGAAGTGGGTGTTGCGTAATCATAGTTAGGTTGGTCGTGATAAATAACAAGATTGAAGTGACCCATATTTGTGCTAAATAACGAAAAGTTCTCAATGAAGGAATGGGTGACAACATTCCTAAGGGTATTCTTAGTTAAATAGCCAAATTTCACAAAATCGGACGAAGTCTGAGTATTAAGGGGTGATGGGAAGTATGGGTCTTGTGTAAATTTCGAGTATGCATACTTTGATTTCGTTTCCAGGGCTTGTAAGGTCGATTCTAAGATGTCGGTTGAAATAAAAGCATGTTGAATCATTCGGCGAGCTAGATCGTACTCGCCAAACGACTCGGTGGTTATCCTACTGGTCTTAGATCGCCCAACATTCGTGATCGCCTAACGTAGTCGTTGAATCGCTGATAGGACTTTAGACCCCCCTTTGCATGCCCCCTTTTACCTTTTTTCACTGTATCTTTTGGTGGACAACCTTGTCATCGCCGAAAGTAGTCGACATATCGCCAAGTAGACTTTTTCATCGCTACTTTGCCTAGATTTCAAGCTAATTCCTTTGGCGAGTTTGACCTAGATCGCCAAAGAAATTTGGCGATTCACCGACTGGATCGGCAAGTCTTTCTACAATAAGATTCTGGTGTTTGAGTTGAGTTTCGTCTAATATCTTGATCTTTTGCAGATATGGTACGCACAAGCTTAAACGATCTGCCTCAGAAAAAGGTAAAGGGAATTACATTCAATGAAGGAGGATCATGTCCTGATAACGATCAACAAAGAAAAGGAATAAAGAAAGAAAGGATATGTGGATTAATACTCAAGTTATTGAAATTATGGGCAACAAGGGACTAAAACCCACACCTCCCAATTGACTTCAATAACCTAAATTCAACCCAAGGAAGAATAATCAAATGAAACCAAGAATCACAAAGGGGTAACACTTTGATTAATCAAAC